>JAQMYI010000013.1:10215321-10234509 GCA_030014275.1 Clariallabes melas | reverse complement strand
CATTTTGATTCATACACATTCACATTCCATACAAACTTAAATAATTATTTTGATTGTGTAATGCTGCTTTGCGACAAGGACAATTGTTTAAAGCGCTATACAAATAAAATTTAATTGAATTTAATTGAATTGTCAGCTATCCACAAACCTTTGGCCATATAGCAAAAGTGCCACTACATGGTAACAGTAGTCCCACCATCTGTGCTGCACAATCCCAACCAATCAACCAAAAGCTGTATTCCAGATTGGCCTTGGCACTTAGCACTAACATGGCAACAGACAATGCAGCAGCGACCCTGTATTTTAAAGCCAATTGCCTGGACATCCAACACCATTTCTGAGCTCAGAACTGCAGTCACTGTCATTAAAATCACCCACAAAGGCTTTGTTTTCACAGTGTTGTGTTCTTTTTAATGAAGCAGACAGGGCCCTTACAAGTGGAACAGTAAAAGCAGTATTTATTTCCACAACATCAGCATCACCTTAGTGTTCATGTGATCATAAAAGTATTAAATTAGATTATTTCTCCTCGGAAAATAGGCTGTTTTATGCCATTATATTTTAACCCTTTAAATGAATTAAATTAAATAAATTCCACATGCATTGCTCAATAATACTATTTTTCTTATAACTTGACCTATGAATTTATTCTCCTTAAAATCTGGATTTTTCCTAAAGCTCAATACTGCAATTTTAACTCTCTGAATCCTGGCCTGCTAACATGGCACAGCACAGCCAGGCAGAAACATAACTGCCCGAAGTCAAAAGGACCTCAGCTGTCTGTCTGAACTCACGACAGGGACGTCTATCCATGTTTGTCTCCATTTCACTACATCTCAGTGACTCTTTTCTGGCCTGCGATAGTGTGCCAGCTCAGGGAACGTGGACAAGGGCAAGGAGCAGACTCAGTGTCTCACAGTGTCTTGTTTTCAAAGCAGGCTGCCAGCGCCTGCCAAAAGTAATGCAATACAGCAGATTTCCTTTCTTTGCTGTAGCTCTCTCTCTCTGGCTAGACCAGATTGCGTGGCCTAGTTACTCCAAACACAAGGTAGATCCCTGACTCCAAATATTTAAGGACACTATTTCTCTGCCTGTAATTAAAAATGGTGTGTGATGCTGTCTCGCTTTCCTGAGCCTGAAGCCTCAAAGCACCAAGGGGAAATGGGAACATGGGAACAAAGGGCCGTCGAAACTTGTTCTCTCTCACTCTCTCTCTTTAACCCCAAGTCTTTGCCCTCTCTTTGACACCCAGATGAAATGTTTAAGCAGAGGAAGAAAAAGAGCAGGGATTTATCCTGATGATTCACAATTGTTACACACTCCATGAGACTGTTAATGATACGTTAGCTAACTCATGAAGTAAATATGTCAACTGTGACTCAAAGGGATAAACTCTTTTATGTATGCAAATCCGTGTTGAGACGAGCCACGGCATGGAAGGGAATCCTCACACGTGAGTCTGCTTTCTACCAGAGGAAGTCAAAGGAGCTCTCAATAGGTCCATATTCACCTACAATTACAGATCCTTAAAGGAAAGGAAAAAAAAATCTCTCGACACTGCGCCGCAATCCTACTGGGACCTGCTCTGATTTAAGACATTTATTTATTCACAAAGAAGCTTCGGCAGCCCCCATCCATTTCTCTGTGCAGACAGGCTTCTGAGTGACAGAAACCCTAGAGTTTATTTTGCCATGCCCCAGCAGTACTCATTCCTATCTACACATTTCAATGCCTCATCTTCGCAGGGTCGATAATGTGCTTTGCCATACAATTTGTAACCTTTTTCTGTTTATATGAAATATTTAAAATATACAATATAAAACCCAGTTTTGTGTTAGATGAAGATTTTGTAATGTAACTTATTAGGTAAATATTTTACAATTGGTAATCAAAGGTTATCAAATATTTTCTGCAAAATAAAGTTTATTAAAAAAAAATTATTAAATAAAGAATGCTCTTTTTGAAGTAGGATCATAAACAGAATACTCAGATTACATTCACCTCAGATCATCGTAACTTTTCCCAGATATGCAGCTTTGCGATAGAAGAGTAACATTCGCAGTGACTTTGCTGAAGTCCAGCATATGCAGGATTCGAATGGTTAATTTTATCACTCAGCGCACACAAATACACACACACACACACACACGGTCAGCACTGATAAAATGTCTGGAAATTTAAACAGAAGCAGCTTGGGCCACAAATATAAGAATTTGCCCTGTAGGCAGACTCGTTGAGAGTGCATCATGAAGAAAAGATTAGGTATCGATTCACAACCTGCCACTCTCTAGGAGCAAAGTGTCTACAATTAGGGAATAATTACATCTTTATTAGGAACAATATAGGGACTGAGCTCATGCATCTTTTTTTATCCACTTTGTTGAAAGTGCTTGATTAAATAAACACAAGTACACACTTTTATGTTTATGCCCCCTCAATTGAGCAAGCTTTGTTTTTTTTATTTTTTTTATTATGAGAGAGAGAGAGCGCTTGTGATCTGCCTCTTGGCAAAACAAAAAAATTAAGCCTCCTAGATTTAATCATGTTAAAATTGAACTTATAAATAATGCAAATGAATTACAGATTCACTGAATGCAGTTATGACCATGAGACTCCAAAATAACAACTGTAATACTTTTTGAGATTATCATCTTGAGAGAGCTTAATCAACAGACAAAAAATATTCTTCAATGCTGAAACTGATTATCGGTGAAAGAGAGAGAGTAAAAGCCTGAAATAGAAGAATTGTTCTATTCAAGAAGAACAAGAAATAGCTTGGTTGACTCCCCCAACTCTACCACCTCCATCTCTTTTCAGTGTTTTTATCTTTTCTCAGCATTCACTTGCATACTCTGTCCCTGAGTGCTTGATGGTCCTTGAAACATTTTGGAAACACAAACTTATGCTGCAAATCGGAATTTGACTGACTCTCCAGCAGCTTGACTTCACAGCTCAAATCAGACTTTGTGGGAGCTTTCTGTAAGATCTCCAGTGGTAGAACCACAGCTGCTTTGTAGCAGGCAAAGTGTTCTGTCACATATATCTATGTCACCTGCGGTGGTCTGACTCAGCCAAACTGACGGACCTTTGCCAGGCCTCACTGTGGGGTTCCTGCAAGAGATGAGTGGACGCCAAATAGCCTCATAAACGAGCAAGGAGGTTCTGGACACGCCTCAACCCATTGTGTCATCTTTATCACGCCTGACCCAAAACCAAATACCCAGGGCCCCCCCATCTCTTTGGCGACGTAAGCGGGGCTGCACCGTTGCCTAGCAACCAAGAACAATGAGTCCCTGGGAAAGCACACTGCTTATGCAAAAGGGCAGTCTTTTCACTCTGCTGAGAGGAGAGGTGGCAAGGGGCACTAAGAGAGTAAGTAGGAGAGGGAGACAGAAAGAAAAAGAGCGGACTAACGGGCAGATTTCCAGGCCATATACTCGGACACAAAAAGTTAATTATTCTAAATGTATATATCCAAGAGTCATTAAGAGATTTATTACATTTATTTAGGATTTTAATTAGATTCATTAGCCCCCCTTTTATGTTAGATATATATTTATTTTTTATATTGCTTCAAGAATGGGGGTTACTTCTTGTTGCTGTCTCTCTGTAAGCAGCTTGATTTGGTTTGTTCAGTTAAAACACTTTCAACAGGTCCTATTGTACAAATGAGGACATCAACTTGTTCTGCTCGAGTTTGGCTTTTGAGAAAAACTAAAGCAAAGAGTGCCTCCCCATGCCGCAAGAATATCAACACCAATGCACCAATTTGGGTGTACTTTCAGTCAATTAATTTCACAGAGATAGAGTTGTTTGAAGACAAAATCTTAATCCTAAATGCTTCGGAATGAGATGTCTATGCAATGTGGTGGGAAAGACAGATCTAGGCACATGCATTTTATGAAAAAGGAAAATTATATTTTCTGGAGTTTCTGTGGCAATTAAAACTACACATATCAGATCAGTGAAAGACCAAGGTGAACAAAGGGGTCCTGCGCACCCTATAGTATTTGGGCCCTAATGAATCATTTCAGGTATGCTGTACCATTATGATGCCATTAATTATGGTATTATAATGAAATACTAATCCAGAAACTAACTGAAATGCTCAAGATACATCATCTAGCAACAACATTTAAATACAATGCAATATCAAATATTACATAAGAAGCACCAAGGTTTTTTGGCATTTAGGGGATTAGTAGCGTGGCACACGACACTGGAGACATGTTTTTAAAGTTGAGAAAATGATGGAAGACAAAATAAAATATAAGAAAATTATGTTAAATCTAACAAGTTGGACAAACAAGTTTAACAATTACTTTAATTAACTCTAATTTATTAACTGTACTGGGTGTGTCCTTTACAGTAAACCTGTACTTATCAGACAAAGGCCAAAGGAAGATTGGAGGGTCCAAGCAGCTCTGCCTTAGATGAAAAAAAAAAAAAACTCTATAACGGTCCTTGCAAGTTGTGAGCATTTCTGTTTTATATCTAATCTTCTTTTACTTCATCAGGAACCCATCAATGTGCCTTTCCATAGATGCTTAGGCCTGCTCAGACACAAAGCCTGAACCATGTTTGTTTAAGCATCGGCTTTACGTTTTATTGACACATTCGTTAAATGGCAAGCGAAGTGAATGACAGTTTCTTTCTATGGAAGTCTCACACGTAGCCACAACCTTGCCAAAGCATTTAACTTTCTCCACTCTGAAAGTGCAGGCTTAAGAGTGTCTCCCACTGTTTCTTGTGCCTTACCCCCTTTTCCCTCTCTCATTCAAAAAAAAGCAATACGCCAAATGACAGCTTTATACATAAATGATCTTAAGTGACAAACACTGCTTTAGAAGCATGATGAAAATCTAAGATTAAATGAGACATGAAAAATATCCCTATTTAGACATTCCGAGTAAGAGATATCATACGTGGGTAATCCTCAGTTTCTCTCATGTCTTTGTTGCACAAACGTCTACCCTGTAAAGAGAGGCTAATTTATGACCAAACATTCACTCATACACCACTCATTGCCAATTAAAAGCTGCTACATGTACTTTACTGCCTATTGATTATCAGTGTTTGTGAAGGGGGTATGTACTGTATGTGCTTTTCTGTGTCATCCTCACAAAGCTTATGCTCTATTTGATTATTCTATCTTATTTTTTGGCCTGTACTTCCATTGACTGTGGCAGGTTGAGCTTTTTGAGCTACTGCAGGACGTATTTCATCTGCTGAGCCTTTTGTGAGCTGATTTTATCCTGATCAGATCCTGGCTGATGATGGTGCCTAGGAAGTGGAAGGATTCCACAGTACTAACTGGGGATCCATACCGGGTGGTGGGATAGATTAATTTTTAGATTCTTCCTAAAATCTACTAGCATCTTCAACATTTTTAGGGTGTTGAGCTCCAAATTGTTTTGATCTAACTAAGGACCCAGATTAGCCTAATCAGTTATCCTGTCCATTTTCCATCATCTTTAGGACAGCTCCACTTAGAAGAATTTTTTTAAGGTATAATAATTTATCTAGGGTGCTAAATACATTTCCAGACTGTTCAAAATCAAAAGCCCATCTGATTTGGAAAGATTTGTATTCCTCATTCCAAACCAACCACAGGTGAAACAAAGTCAACTGCAGTACAATTTAACTGCTTTCTTTGTTTGTTAAATCTAGGGTTTTCATACAAGCATAAAAGAGAAAAAATTCTCTGAAACCTCTCTAGTCTGTATAGAGAGATGTGTCTGCCCATTGCCACTGCTTCCTGTCTCTACACCCTGACCCATAGGGGAGCCTCTATGATGGGATTAGCTGACTATATCATAAAGGACCAAAGCACAAAAAGTGCAAGCATACTGTAGGTTTTGAAAAGATCCCACTAAGGTTCTTCCCCATGCTGTCTGGGTAAACAGTAGGAGGGCAAGGAAATGTATTCCTCCCCAGCTAGTGTTATTTCTTTCCTTAACAAAGGACATTGGGAGGGTCAGGACTTCCGAACCTATGTGGCAGCTTGTTGAAGCCTGTCCGCGAGTTCTCTCTCCCTTTCCTACTGAGAGCAAAATGAGATCAGAGCCCCATACCTCATCCCTGCAAGCTGACAGACCCTGTCAACTCTGACATTTTAAAATGATAATCAAGACTGCTGAGCTTGCAGACCTGAATGGTTTGCCATTAGTAGCTATACAAATTAGCTACACTCTTTGAATGCCTTGGAAGCTATTAGATTCATTTAAAAATAGGAAAATCACAGGAAATATTGTTATAAACATACATGTGAATTTTTGGGGAATGATCATGCAACATTTGAAGCTCTCTAGGGGTTGTCTGTCAGTTTGATTTATGACACAGAACAGATTAATTTATTTTACAAAACTTGTTCTAAAAATGGCCTAACATCAAGATGCAGTTCAGCTCCCATGTGTTTCCATTCCATTTAATCTCTGCTGGTACGGCAACATCAAATATTCAGTTGACATGGGAAAAGTTTGGTGTATATGCCTAAATCATGCAACAAACAAACAAATCAGGATGGCATGTTATGCTGCATTTCAAGCAATCCTTCCAGACAATGGAATAAACAAATACATTTTATTCTTTTTGGCATTTTTTCTATAACAGTGGCTTTCCAAAGAAAAACAAAAGAAAGAAAAAAAAATAGCAGAGGTCCAAAGGGACAAACACTATCAAATAAAAACTGTATTGTATCAGCACAAAAGGCTGCTTGTATTCTAGAAACATTTCTGATAATTCATCATAGATGCTTATGTTTATTTTCCAGTAAGGTTTAAACTAACCGTTAAGTAAAAGCCAGCTCAGTTTGGGCTGATCAGAACAAGGCTCCAGTTATTCCCATTCCACTGCAAAGGAAGTCTCAACTGCTATAGGATTCACCTCTACTCAGTGATAGCCTCCCACATAGTC
Source organism: Clariallabes melas (assembly GCA_030014275.1). NCBI lineage: Eukaryota > Metazoa > Chordata > Actinopteri > Siluriformes > Clariidae > Clariallabes > Clariallabes melas. The sequence continues at coordinate 10,227,594 of JAQMYI010000013.1, read as the reverse complement.
ATTGCATTAGTGTGTGAGGTGGGCAACAACCACCCTAACTGCCTGTAACTGATCTGATAAAGAATAAGATCTTCATCAACTACTTAAAGCTCAGAGAGGCGTTTAAAGTAAAAACACTAATCAAACCAAGTTCTGCACCATATCCCCTTGACACACCAATCCTTTCTTTTTGTGTTCCCCTGGCTGTGAACAAAATATTTAGTGATTTTTGTTGCTATGCTAATCTCTCTCCAACAGGTTTTAGCATGAGTATGCTTAGGCCCTGTCATTTTTGTACTTTCATGCAGATAAAAAAAAAATATTATTGATGAAACCACTTTGGATAAGAAATCTGCTACTTGCTATAAATGCAATTACAGTGTACAGGGTGGCAGACCAGGAGAATGTGTTGGGAACAAGGACAATAAATATGGCCTGGAAATATATTTTTTTTTTAGAAATAGAACATTAAAATCCTCAAGGAAATCATAAAGAATCTGAGGCTTCAAACAAAAATACAATCTCCAGAAAAGATTTACAACCAAAAGAGGATCTTAGAGATAAAAAAAAATTGAAGAAAGCTTCAAATAGGCAAATTAAATCTCAAACATGGAATAAGCCAGCACACTCCATTTTCCTGATCCATTGTTCATTCCCTCTACAAGTCTTTACTCATCTCACGCTCTCTTTTTGGTGTTTAGGCTTGTGTACTCTAGTCGCCTGGGAATGATGGCTTGGGAGGAGGTGTTGACAGAACTCAGTAGCACAGATTAGTGTAGGCTAACACTGGTCTGCTTGACGTTGCTTGACTGTGACTGTGTATGTGTGTGTGTAGGCTTCATTTGTCCGTTACCGTTTGCTTGTTTACACACGACGAACGACAAGGGACAGAGAGAGCGAGAGAAGGTGCTTCCTCTACGCCTTGTTTACACAAATCACTTCGACATATTGCTTTTCCAGTTGACTACTCATACTCCTTTGAGCATCACTCCTTTACAGTTCCAACAAACACCACCACATACTACCCGCCATGTAACAAAGGGGTACACCAGATGTGATATAGTTTAACATAAGCAAGAGAGAGAGAGAGAGAGGATTTTATTGACTTAGAGTGAAATTTATTACAGAGGACCTGCAATTTAAAGCAAAGGAACAGCAAACAGCTTGTGAAAATGCAGGATGTAAGAAGTGTATACCAATAGATGGAGAACAAGTCAGTCACTATAAAAGATGTTATTGCTGGCTACTGCCTCATAATTCCAGCCAGCACCAAAGGCTGGTCAGTTTAAATAAGAGTTGTGGGACTTAGCACCATTGAATAGTGTTGCATCCTGGACTTTTCTCAAACCAGATACTGCTACAGCACGCACAGTTCTATTGCAAAAATATTCCTGGACCTAAAATCAGACACCAAAGTTATCATTTATATATTGCTTATCAATTCATAGTCATTAGCCCAAATCACAAAATATACTATGTGTGTTAAATAAAACATGGAAGACGAGTGTGAGCAATTCATTATAGAAATTCCATACAGATGTTCTGTTCCTCTAGACTGCTTCAACATTTGGAAGTCCTGTGGGAACAGGCTGTCGCTGATTGAAAAGCTTGATGTTCAAGGCATTTATTGTAAATAAATTAACTCTCCTTATCTGTTCTCTGAATTATTAATGAAAGAGAAATACATTGAGAGAATTGCTAGTACGTAGAAACAGAACTAATCCTTCATTCCACTTTTCACTTATTTAAATACTTCAAATGACAGAGTGGTTTCTAAATTACCCGCTTGGCTTCCGCTCACTTCAGATGGTCTTATGGTGCTTCTGTTTCTTACACACACCGCACAGCCCATAAAAGCACCGACAACTCATAAAATCCACTTTTACCACCAGAAAAGGGTAGGGGACAGAGGGCTGATCGGTTGCTGAAAGCTAATGGGCAGTTAGATGATCGAATGGCAGATTACTGCATATCTCTTTACTTTAATGAGTCTAGGACGAAAACAACATGACAATATGAATTTAGATTCATATTCTTTTATATTCTAATGGAAGTGGTTGGCTGCTGTAAGGGGAAGATAGTTGTGGACCTCAAACTATTGCAACTTACAGATAACTGTTAAGCCACCGTACTGTCTTTAGACTTAGGACATGCTCTAAATTAAACTTAATGTTAAGTTTTTTTTTTTTTTTTTTTAAACATTTGCAATCCAAATGATTCAATTCTTGCCAAGTGTACCAAATGTCCATTACAATGCAAAAAAGCTATGTTGCTGAGAAAACACCATGATTTTTGGCCACTTCATCAATATTACAAAATGCCTCAAGGATACAAGGAATCACATTTATTATTGCAGAATTCATATGCCAAATAGAAAAAGAATGTTTACAGTAATTACCTGCATTAACTCATATTTGTGTGGAAGTTAAACTTAAATCAAAAGATACATAAAACTGAGTTTAGATAACCATGTCTCTTTCATATGCACACAAACACAGTATACATATATATCATTCAGCTTTCATATTTATCAAAGAAAGCTATGAATGAAAAGGTGATTGACTATACTCCCGTTAGTAACTGAAAAGTGCAAAGCCCCTGTAAAGTTAAGCTTCCCGGCATCAGCAAGGGTCATAAACCTGCCGAGCCTGCTTGCCACCTTCACACATACACCCACAAACACCAGCTTTCTCCAAACCAGATGCCGTTGCCAGAAGGCACCCATGTTGCTTGCTTTGACCCCTCCTCCCTAAATACTCTCAGGGCTTTGGTTCTGGTGTACTCACAGTATGAACGCACTAATTACAGGCACAGGATAGGCAGATTACAGGGACTACAGCCTTCCTTTCCTAGCATGGGGTAGTGAGTGAGAGGAGAAGGGGGCAGCATCAGGTTGTTAGCCATAATGGATGCCACCCATTCTTGCTTTTTATTGTTCTACCAAGTCAGTCTTTATTCTCATCATGTTCCCAAGGTTTTACTAAGTACTCGCCTGCAACCTCCAAAAGAAATCCATTATCCAACCTGTTTTACATTTGTCAACAGTTGCATAATGCAAGTAATGCAAACAGATCACCATACGGCTTATTAGGCTAGCTCCTTAATTCATCTTTGAAAAGCAATTAAAACACCTAATCATCTTGAACAGCCTTCTTGCAGACAGTGTAATAAAACCAGCTCAGACCTGCCTGTAAACTAAAAAGCACAGGGAAGTGAAACCTTTTGTTCTTTTCGATAATTGCATTGCATTATAAAATCACCGATGCATTAGTGCTCAAGAATTAAGGATTATGTTTCCTCAAAAACAAACAAGAAGAGCACACATTTCGAAGAAAAGGTATTGAGCTTAGCTTGTGGAAGCGCATGTTGGCTAAGGCTGATCTTACACACTCTGGCCAAGCTCAATGATTTGGAGCCACTGTTTGTGCCAGTACAAATGAGCACACATACAAGAGAACAAATAAGGCAAATTAATGCAACAAGAAAAAAAAATCTGGGTTAACATATCACCTAAGGCTATCAGGTTTTTACATTATATTGGGGAAAAAGCATCTTAACAAGCCTCAGTGAGTGCTCTGAGCAAGTATAAGAGCAAGTGTTCCTTTGGGACAAGAAGCATTTTACTGGTATTTACGTTTCCTCAAGTAAGACAGTTCTGTAATCAATTCATACTGACCTTTGGTGGAGAGCAGACCATGTTACAGTACCAATACCAAACGACTTTAAGGTTTAGGTGAACTAAGGGTGCATTTGATGCTTGATGACCAATTCCTGGCATGGTTTCATGCAAAGCAATTAAATTTTTTCTCATTAAGCTCATAATAGCTCATCACTTGTAATACCAGATTTAAAAAAGCTTTGCCTTTTTTTTTATTTTTTTTTAAAGACAACGGAGCAGAATGATTCAGTGTAATTTGCCCTTGAAGTAGTTTTCCAAAACGAAGAGGTCAATAAATCAGGGGTGATGTCGGGTAAATTGTTCAAACAGCTGTTTCTATTGCCAGAGGCTGAAGTTTAATACCTGCCTCAAAACAAACATTGGAATGTAGCGTAGCGAACAGACTATTTAAAGGTTCGGCCTTAGACAGTACAATTGTGTACGTATGTCTTTGGGGAAACAGAGGTCTGGAAAAGGAAATGATTTTACCTTGTCTCAATAGAAGAACATTCCCACCACTGGCTACAGGTAATATGAACTCAAATGATCGGCAGAAAGGACAATTCATAGAAATTATGTGCAGAAACAGTAGAAGCTTTTAGACTTTTAAAAAAAAGCTTTTAGAATTAAAAGAAATAAAATAAAACTGTGGTTTTCTACCCTGAGACAGCAGTGGGGGTGGGGGCGGGGGCGCTTTTGATTGCTAGTTTTCCTCCCGAAAGAACAGAGGAACAGCCTGTCCAACCTACCAGAAGTAAAAGTTTATTCTCAGGGCAACGTTTGGCTTCCCACTGCAAACCCCAAATATTTCCCATCAATGACAACATTCATAAGAATGAAGAATGAAATTCCCTCAACCTTTTCAGGCAATTCCACATTTTCAAAGTACTGAAAACTGAAACTCGGCGGCACACACATACATACACACAAGGTTTGACCGAACCACATCTGCACAAAAGCATCTCTCATATATTATAGCTATCTATAAATTGCTAGAAAGCATAATTTCCTCCTTAACAAATCAAATCTCAGCATACCTAACATGGTCTAATGTGTTACACACGTTTTAAAGCATTGTGTAAATATGTTTACAAAGCATACATAAAACCTTAGCCAGACTGAAGCACATCATAGACAATAGATATGAAAATGTCAGGAGACTCACAGTCGTGACAAAGCGGCATTCTTCTGGAACAGTAGCTCTGGCAGCTGGTACAGTTGATTCCTATTTAGACGTCTAACAGGACCGAAAGGAAAAAGCTACATTAAAGTCACTACAGTAAACAAGAATACAAATAAAGTGAGGATTATCTGATACAAAAATTGAGTGGGATAAAACCTTGCATAATCAATGTATTAAAATATCTCTTTAAATATGGATTTCAATGTGTGTGAAACTAAAATCATCATTTATTGACTGGCATAATTAGCAAAACTGAAAAAGACAGAGTGGGACTAATTAATAAATGAGACCACAGATTTCAAGTGCTTATAGCTAAAGGCAATTAAACATATGGGACTGGAAGCTAATGATTTCTGAGGACTATTAGAAAGAGCAGAAGTCTTTTTTGACTTCACATGTTGCACATTAAAGTGAACAGCTGTACAGCTACAGTGCTAGTTTCAATAGTTAACCACATGATATGCAAAGAACAGCAGTGCAGCTGTGATGTGGCTCCTTCGTTTTGACAGTGGCTACATGCTGAAGCCACTATTCCCCCTTTCCTGATGGAGTGGGAGGGGAAGTAGGGGATTTGCAGCTTCTCAAACAAGAGAGACTGGCAAATGTGTTTAGTATCATGTAAGCCAAAGCCTTTTTTCCACACATTCTTGGTCAGGTTCCTGGTTGGCAAGTAAATCTAGCCAGCAACCTCAGATCACTTGTTCGGTTTTGTTTAGCTTCTTGTTGTTTTTCTTTTCTCTAAGGGGTTCTCCTAACAATACTAAGCTTAAAGCTGTTCCCTGCTTTAAGCTTAATATTAGCTAATACTAGGATCTTAGTTGGCCAATGAAAAAAGACTTCAATCTCAGAACACTTACAGTCTCTCCAGCTCTTTCATGTCATCAAAGGCCCCCCGCTCGATGGCTCCAATCTGGTTTTCCATCAGCTGCCTGTGGAGAGAGGTCACAGTTGGTGATGAAGAAGTTTGGCAGAGGTTGGGTGGATTGGGACAGAGAGCTCTTCAGGTAAGATTGGGGGTGATCGACCTGTTTGTGGAAGGAAATTAGAATGTGGTGGAATCTTGGCAAATAAGAGGGAATTTGAGTGAGTCTAGCCAGGACAGCGGGTAGGGAAAGGTGCATGGGAGGGCTGGGAGACTGTGGTGGCAGTGTCTGGTCAGTATACATTGGCTGGTGTGGTCTGGGATGGTGGTGGGGCATGAACCGAAGAGGCTTGCAGCTCTGGGATGTGTAGGCCACCGGTAAGTCTGTGGCAAGGTGCTCCAAAATGAAGCTACTTATTCAAGACAGGCCGGGTAAGCCCTTAGAACCACAGACTTCAGACTGACCACAGGGACTGCAAAAACACTTGCATCTAAATGATTTATATAAAAAAAAAAACATTGTTTTGGTGCAGTGTAGCACCTTGGAATACTGGCCTTGAGGAAACAAAGTTCATTGAAACAAAGAGTTGTTCATTAAAATTAGCTATTGTGAAACAGCCATTTCCCAGAGAACATGGAATGAGAGCTAACAGTGATTTTTATTTCCCTAGGTCGAAGCATATTTGCAGGACACAGATCACAGGCTCTTAATAAATAAAAAAAGAACATAATAATAAGGAGAAATAATGTCATTATGATAATAATATTATTATGAAATTATAATAATAATAACAATGTTATTTTTCCATTTAAAATTTTACCATCTAACAAAGCAAAATACAAAAGGAAACAAGCCAGCATTCTGTTGTGGCTGTTCGGTATGAATCATGAATCAGAAGGAATAAATATCTTCTCAGACTGTAAACGTGCCAGGCATGGTTTTAAGATGTAGTCAACCATCATTTGTTTTCTCAATGTATGAGTGAAGCTTCTGACTGTAAGCGTAAACCGTTTTTCCTGCAAGCGCCGTCTTCGCCAAGGGCAAAGGTTCATGCCCCCATTTTCACAGCGAGGCAGCTAAGTCCCAGGGGTCAGAAATGTGAGAGTACCCCCCCATGCTTCTGCCTCAATGTTAATCATGTTAACAACCCACCTGGAACTACAGTGGCCGTAGGGAGACCTTGGAGCTCCTGGGGGACTCTGGTGTGTGTTTGTGTCTATATATTGGGTGAGGGGAAGCTGGGGAGTTGATGGGTGGTTGGATGGTTGGGGGATGTTAACAGGGAGATACTTGTTTCTGTCTAAGAAAATGACACAATTTCTTCTCCTAAAAGGTAGTATTGGGTTACAGACTTTAAAATACATGAAGTACATTGAGTTTTGTAATAGCTAAATCCAAAGTAATTAAAAAACATTAAATATGATCATTTGTAAATTGTATTATTTTATAGTAAAACTTTTTCAATGAAAAGTATACCAGGCATTAGCACATTAGGAAAGACTTACAGGACACGGAGGTATTTGAGTCCACTAAAATCATTCTTATTGATGCGAGTGAAGTTATTTCCATTCAGCTCTCTGCAAGAGAAAAGAAAAAAAGAATTAAATATTAATGAATTCTTCCTCCTTTGGGACATTTCCATTTAAGTTGGCGAACATGATGGGATCAGTAAACTGAGATATGCCACTTGTGACTAAGACAGTGTTACATAAGAAACAAATATTTCTCAAGCCTATTAAGCATTTATGCAATGAGACAAACCTCTATATCCTTAAAATAGTTTGGCCTGCAGTGTAAGGTTTAGTCTAAATCCATAATAAAGAAATCTAAAAATAAATAATCAGATCTAAGTAACATCTCTATATCCCTGTGTACATCCCCTGAGAGTTAGTAGATTTAGTACTTTAAATAGAATCTATTTTTTGTAAATGTTTAGACAAAACGAATGTTCCTTCAAATAAGGAATGTATTGTAAAAAAAAGAATGAATCTCCAAAAAAATTATGTAAATTCACCTAAGTCTAACATCATAACAATAAATTATTTATGAATGAACTGATTGAAAATCTATAGAAATCCATCACTGTGTTTGTTACAATCATGTGTTCTTACCCTGATTCTTATCTAACTGATTCATTTGTCGTCACATATATTTTATTCCATTGCCATTTATATAAAAAGACGACTTCTGCATCAAATATTTCATAAATCATACCGCATTTTACAAAACCAAACAATAATTTTTTTTTTTTTCCCAGAAATTTAGCCATAAGCCATTTAAATTATTTTTGTTCTGGCTTTTTAGTTCACACAGTGCAAATCGTACACTGTGTCAGTGAAGCTATCAGCTTAGTTAGACAACTCCTCTTGCTAAGTTTTGTCAAATACCTTAAAACAAATAAGCTAATATCAGCTAAGGAAGTCACTCACAGCAGTCTATTAAAGCAGTCTATTGAAGAATGTCTTTTATGACAGACTTACCAGGCATGAGGTCAGAGACTCCAAAAACAAAAAGGGTTCGATAACAGTAGAATATTGTCTATTGAACATACACTTTAAAGGGTGTGTGACCCAAAATGAAACTTTGTGAACTGCAGATGCATTCATGTGATTAGTTTAATCTAAAGATTAAGCTGCTCTTAATTTTTCCTCATAAAAATATATAATTATATTTATAAATATATATATTTTTTACTGTTCAAATCACTGTGTGTGCTCTTATTACAGAGGAACTCTGATTGACCAAACCTGTTATTCTTTCCCAACGCATGACAAAAGAAAGGAAACTGCTCCTCTGTAGTGCATCAGTGAACAGCGACCTTTCAACTGTTGACACTCAAACGTGGGACATTTGGCCAGCTGTGGGATTTGGCTCTAAGCCTCTGCACTGTGTGTGCCAGGTATAAACATACATGGCTCTGTTATTATGCCATGATGATATCTGGATAAATTATACTTAATCCTGTAGAAGTCAAGCCACCACCCTATAAATGGGCAAAACACACTTGCATGCAGACACAAAAAAAAGTCATCTTTTTTCACGGACCCAAAATTGACTTCTCTTGGTCCATTATAATGACCACTCTTGGGACATCGCTAGAGAGAGAGAACCAGAGAGCGAGAGGTCATTACAGACAGATGGTCTGTGTACACAGGTGCATGGATAGAGGGAAATAAATAATGGAGTGGGATTCATTAGCTGCAGCCTGATATACACATATGCTGTTTATTCCTGGGCACTTAATCCAGCTTTTCTCATAGCTTCTCAAGTATAAATCTACTGGGTGGCCCCCTGTATCGGAACCCAGGGGACTGAAGGCCTTGTAGAAGAGAGCGGAAACTTAGCAAAACACAACCAGTCACCCTTAATCATGCTAACTGTGTTCACCATCTGCCTGCAAATTGAATGTTACTTGCCGTCTAGTAAAGTGACAAAAGGCTTGAACTGGTGCAAATCTACACAGAAATGTCCTCATTAAATCCCCAAAGAGAGGCTTAATTCAGCTGGAAGCAGACTATGCAGATTTGTAAAGATCTTGTAGTCCTTGTGTTACGGAATCTGCAAGACAGCTGTTTCTTTCTATTCAATTGAGTGCTCTTTTTACAAAAAAAAAAAAAAAAAACTTTAAATATCCCTTCCTGTAATTGGTTTTAAACCTGAAGTTGGTGGGGTAGAAAATACTGTAAAAAGACAGCGGTAGAAACGCTAGCATTGTCAGCAGGACTGTCTCAGCAGGAATTTTTGGTTGTCAAAAACGAGGCAGTGATCATTTGGCAATGTTACGAATGTTGAGTTGGTTTTTGAAGAATTACTTTGATGAAAGCACGTTGGAACAAAGTGATATTAATGAACAAATTAACCCAATATAGTTTTGCAAATATGACTTTAAAATTAATTAATTAATTATACATTTATTAATAGCATTTATGCATGTCTCTCAACTGAAGAAATTATTTGAAAAAAATCATATTGCAGCTGGTAGTTTTTTGTTTCTTCCTCTTTCTTACTGTAATTAAGGCTGGCCTAAAAGGGACTCATCCCTGGTGTCGACAGTGAGAGCACCATTTGCTAGCCATTGGTCCACAGAGGAACCTGCTGCTTAGGTTAAGCACATATACATATATTGCTTAGTCAAATGACAATCACTATGAAGTAAATCTTCAAAGCCGAACAAATATTAGGCAACTGTAATTTTATCAAACCATGAAATTAGGCAGCAGCTGAAAAAAACTAAACAAAACAAAAAAAATCCATTCTGAGATCCAAACTGGACATGAGCACCATATTCCTGTATAACACTGTAGATGCAGTTGCAGTGTATCGGGACATGCCTAAATTAAGAGCAACTTTGTTCACTTTTTGTTTCACTTCCAAAACAATACTCATTCTTTGCTTGTTTTTTTGTTCCCCATACAATTCATGGTACTAATTTTGAAAGAAAATGAAATTAAGAGATAATGCTACAACACTCATGAGACATATGAGCGATTTGTGCACAGGAGACTTGAGATGTGTGCACTGCTGAGTGTAAAACTTGAGTTTGTTTTATAAAATTAACAGACCAGAGATGTTCACGTTGTGCAAACATAACACATAAAGGTTGATATTATGTTGTTTTTACAGTAGGTTGCATTTGCAACATTCTTTTATTCAAAATTATCCCAAGTAATCAGTCATTCAAAATTTCCAAAACAACGAGGCCACAACCAAGTTATACAATATATGACAACGTGATCCAGTGTTAGGGCTTCTGCTGGAATTTTCCTAATCTTGCTTGGACAGTTATTAATATTGTTTGTACCTGCCCACACTATTCTGATCTAATTATTTGGATCGATTTCACAAAATACAGTATAAACAAACGTGTAGCCTAATTTAAACCACTGCAATTGAATCCACTGTAATTACTAGGGATGCTGTAAGTGCATGTTTCTTTGTTTTTTCTTCCTTCTTGTCTCTGCATGAATGTACAGTACCACCCTCCCACAGCTTCTTTTTCTTCCTGTCCTGTTGCGCACTAGTCATATTACCCATGCTAGGTGCCATTATTTTAGCATTCTATTTTTAAAAATCCTCCCCACAGTCCGAAGACAAGCAGATTAGGTTAATTGGTGTTCCCAAATTGCCTGTGCTGTGGGCCTGTATGCCCAGAGTCTCCTGGGATGATTGGCTCCAGGCCTCCCATAACCCTGTACATGTATACTGTATATTACCTACTGTACATGTGTATATATCTCCCAAGGTACTATAGTTGTGTAGAATGGGACAACCTCTTAATCTCTAGTTTTATTACACAGATTGTGTCTTAAGGGTTGATATTAGTTGTACTTATGTTATAAGCTATACTGTGAGGTATTTTCAGTAACAGTGAAACTAATATAAAAAAAGGTCCTGAAGAGTTAAGGGGTTAATATCTGAATACACTAGATGAAGAGAAAATGAACTTCCTACCTCTGAGACATCTTATTGCTATTGCTGGGTCACTGAAAAATCATCCAAACAGGATCTTATTCACTAGGCCTACCAGACTCTTACACGAAAATTCTGCCATTTCCCCCAACTTCATGGGGGAACTCCCAGTATAGCGGGTGCAAGAGCCAAAAGAGTGCCATTGCCCATTTCCTGTCATCTCATCACAGCTCAAAAGAGAGCTGGGGACCTGGATGTTTCATGTTTCCTGAGAGGCCTGATTTCTCAATAATTCAAAGGGCTATGAAGAAGTCCAATGAAAAAAGCCAGTATGTTTATTTCTGCCATCTGTTTAAAAAAAAATCCCGCTGCGACAAGGAGAGCTGTATAACATGAAATAGAATCTGCGGCAGAGAGATGGAAATGCTAATCCAATGCACATACTCAGTGAATCTCTATCTCTCTCTCTCTCACACAGCATTCCAAATCATAGATATATATAAATCTGATATATATGATACAAGGTGGGGAAACAAATTTTGCTTGGGAATTCTCAGAAGGAAATAAAAGCCCCATTCCCAACACATTCATTGGCAGAAGGCGAGGAAACCAAGGAAGATCTTGGGTCAGCGCAACTGTGCAGACAGTGCACCTTGCTGGGCCAACAAGCTGCTGACCATCACATCACACTCTAGCAGACTGGTTTATGCTGTTACGGTTGGCATTGTTACTTAAAATTCACAGATCTCTGGCAAAAAGTGCTCCAACGTTCTGCTCCACTTCTGTGCCCTCCTCAGCTATTTAAAATACTATATGCGTCCGGAGCATTGATTTACCCCAAACATCTCACTCGCTCTTTTTTATAATATTACCAAATGTCAGCACAAGCTGGGATCGTATATTGCTCTTATGATTTATTTGCTAGCACTGAGAAGTTAATACAGTGCGTTTAAGTTCTTGCATGCCCTGCTCCCCTGACAGATGGAGATGCCAGCTAGAAGATGTTAAGCCAGACACTGAGCACACTCTAAAGTAAATTGGGGAAAGATTGTAGCATCTATGAACTCACCAAAGTACAGATTTCTTCTCGCATAATACCATATAGAACAGAAGAGGAAAGAGATAGAGCGGCTTAGTGGGGGGGGGGGGGTGTAGAGAAGATCCATTGAGCAAGAACAGAC
>JAQMYI010000013.1:10203735-10215221 GCA_030014275.1 Clariallabes melas | reverse complement strand
GGGGGGTAGAGAAGATCCAATGAGCAAGAACAGACTAGGGACTAACACTGGCTCATTGACATTGACCTACATAGCAGACCACTAAACGCCTGTCTATACATACAGCTCTGTCTTCCAAAAGAGAGACAAACCAGACCAGGACAAAAATAACTACCGAGAGATAATGTTTGTATAGTTAATCTAACAGACCTAAACAGATCATCAGGTCTTCGTTTGTATCCCGTTCTCTGCTTTTGCGAAGGTTCCATTTGTTTAGTCATGCTCACTGCAAGATGGAGAGATGAAATAACTTGGTATGCTGGGTGGAAGTTGCTGGCAGGAACACCTTCATAATACAATATCTTTCTGTCGCATGTAAACTGCTGACTAAACAGAACTACACTTCACTGTTTCTAACACTATCTTTTGACATAAAATATAAATCTTTTTTTTTTTTTTTTAATATTAAAACGTTTTAACATTGACAGCTCACATTTTCACTCAAACTTGAATACTTGAAACAGAAAATAATAGAAAATCCATGCATCACTGTGCGATGAAGAAAAAATTTAACTCTATAAACATTTGATTCATTTTAGTGAAATATTTATGTGTTTAGAGATTCTGGTTCCAGACTTCAGTGTGGCTCTATGACACTGTTGCGAGTTGTGACATAGACTTAGCTTGATGGGCTAACAGTTTATGATATGATGGTGTTGATAGCTGTTTTAGCAGTAAAAGTCTAACTCTGGAATCGATCTGTTTGAGCAGAGTATACTGACGAGACAGATTAAAGGACTACATCACTGCCGCATCACAATCCTTCAGCATAGGTGAAGCAAGGGCTAAATTCTATTGGCACCAATATCAGCAGGTACTTAAACAGTAATGTAAAAACGGGTAAACAATGTCAATGAAAGAATAATTTATATTAGGATATAAATTATGGTAATACACAAATTTGCAATGTACTCATGTTTTAAAAAAGCAATGTTCAAACTTTTACTAAAAATGAAAATAGGAAACATTACAATCAGTTTGAGAAAGTGATCTGCCCTTTTTTTTTCTTTATACAAGTGCTTTAACCATTTGCTTTCACCAGCCATTATTAGTATCCTGACAAGTCCCTGGGGCAAGAGAACCTGGTAAAAAGTGGCATGAGGTAATCGGTCATGTTGACACTGACCTGCAAATGGCTTGTTTAAATTACCCCAGGAGTAAATCAATTGCAGACTCAATCTGTACCCATACACCCAGATGGGAATTGAGACTATTGCCAAGTTAGTCTAGACAATGGAATTGCTAGAGTCATGTTGCAAACCATTGGATTGACCCACCTTTTTATAGCAGGACCATCAGAACCCACACTCAGCCACGTGTGAAATGAACCTGACATTCGAGGAGTCACAGATTCACTGCAAATGATGAGGGTAAAGAATAGGGGGATGGGATACAGCACGCTTAAAATGTGCAAGAATCCACTTCTACTATCTCCCAAGAACAATACATACAATGATTCAGGGTTGTGCAGCAGGTAGCACTGCCTCCTTACAGATCCAGGGTCCCTGGGTTGAAACTGAGCTCAAATTCTGTTCTCCCATCTGGGTGGAGTTTCACGTTTCCTTCCACTCATTAAAAAAAAAAAAATGTAGATGGGTACACTAATTGCTCCTTGGTGTGAATAAAAATAATACCTACTGTACTGTATATCTGTACCTGGTGCCCCGTGATGCCTGTATCCCCATCTTATACTTAGTACTGTCAGGATCTTCCCCATGGATATTAGTGCCTTTCAGGAATGGTTATGTACCCCTCATCATAAATAGTAAATGGTAAATCCCAAGTAAGACCAAGGCACCAATACAGGATGCAACTTCTCTTTACCACAACACCTGGGGACAATTTAGAGTAGCCATTGCACCTACCTGTATAAATAGTGGTAAGAAACTAGAGAACCTGAAGAAACCAGGCAGACACAAAGAGAACATAGAAAATACCACATTGCATGCATTGAGGTAGCAACTCTACCCACTATGCTAAGAATTCACTCACGTTGAAGTCAGTTGTGTCCAAAATTCTTTGGTCATGTAAGCCATCAGCAAAGAAGGTTTACTCGCGTACAGAGTGTAATATCTGGTGGGGGTCTTGGGCAGTTTGGGGATGTTTTTGCAGCTAGTTGGGCAGTTGTAGTGGTAGTGACTCGATGGTTAAGACTTTGAGGTATTGCTTAAACTATTGTAGTTTAAGTCCTAGCACCAATTAACTGCTTTTATTGGGCCCCTGAGTAAAACAATTTTAGCCCAAAAATCTTTTTTCTTAAACTAAAACATATAGAGCAATAAAGTAAATGTCTAATAATGTAATAAGTTTAAACATGCAAATTTTTATATCGTACCAGTTATAAATCTTATAAACCAGTTACAATAACAGAGGACATTTCAAATGCACAGATCTAAGAATATAAACTATAAGGATCTAAAATGTGCTACATGCAGGACTGGACAAAAATGTCTAACCATGTTAATTGTTGTAAAACCAGCATCCCTGTACATTTAGCCTTGAAATATTAATTGATACAGTTTTTATGAATATGTTTTTTTTATTTATTGAAGGGTGCTAATGATTCTGGAGTTGACTGTACCATTGTGTAGGACTTTGAAAGTAAACCTCATTTAAAAGGGGCACTTAACAGCACAAAAGTCAGCGGCTGCCTGTAAATCAAACATCTGTGTCTGTAACTGAATATGCCAAACTGTTCAACTAGAAACAAGTTGTACTTTAGGGACGTGGAGCGTTTGAGCACACTGAGATGGAGAACACACAGGCTTTCATTCCCTGTGAGCAAATACAGGGTTTACGCTTGCACTCACAACAGTTTAATAGACCAAATACCTACTTTTACATATTCCATCAAGAAAGTAACTAACAGTGTGTGCAGTATATTTTTACATGGTGCTCTGACACTCTGTTGTCCCATATCACTTTCACTGCACTCTTTACAACATCCCCATGAACTCCAAATGAAGATTGTATCTCATGTAGATTAAACGACCACAGAAACTGAACTGACACCATGTCCTGTTCACGGTTCAGGATAAAAGCTTTATTGTCACTGAGATTACGTCCCAATTAATCTTTAATCCCTATTCCGCAATCCCCATTATGCTAACCTTAACAGAAATATAACAGTTCCATCTTGCGATTAAGATTTACTTTGAGGAATGATGCAGTAGTATGCAGCAGAGGCTGGGATGCTGGGAATGTGTCTGCTCTACACAACCTTTAATTTAGCACCGTACTCATCAACATTGGCATTCCTTAAATAATCCTCATTCCTAAAGCTAAACCATCTGTGAAAAATAAGAAGGGTCGTTTGATGTTGAAAATAAAATGCTACACAGTCACTCTGATATGCTGAAATGTTTGGAACCCTTGAGCAAGGGGAAATCTTTTCTCTACAGTATATCTGGATTAGCCCTGCCCTGATGGAGTTAAATTGTGGCTCTTTAAGTAGATAAGGCTTTCTTTACAGATCTGTCCGCTGATTTGATCTGCATCATCATCTGGCAGCTGTTACAAAAGTTGCACTGGGGTTCCTCTGGGGTTCCTTGGGTGGTTAATGGCACTGGCTTCCTATAGAGTTTATAATTGGAAACTTTTCGACTGCATACCTTTGTGAAAACTAAAGAAATACTAGTGGCTACTTTTAGAGTATCCACTATTATAAAAATGTTCCTGTATAGTGCATTAAAGAATTAGTTCATTTCTATAACACAAGGTTCTAGTTAGAAACTTTTCAGCACAAGTACAAAACTTGCATGTTCCACTTTCAAGTAATAGAGACTCTCTAATAGAGATATCCCTGTGTGCCGTACCACCGTCTTACCACTATAAAACCCTAATAGTCTATGTCTCAAAGATACAGTATTTCTTTAGCAAGGTGACACAAGCGGTCATGGGTGGCTAATAAGAAGCCTTCAAGATCTAGTCAAACCTTCTATCTTTTCAAAAAGTCCTGAACTAGAAGCTCAAGTTTGCAACTCATCTCTTTAAACAAAGGTTTCACTCCCTGTCTCTCTCTCTCTCTCTCTCTCTCCATGCAGTTTAAACTGCCTCTTCATGCAGGATCTGTACTCAGACCCCAAATCCCTCACGATGGTTGAATCAATAAACAATTGGGGGGAAAAATAAAGGCAAGAAAGGACACTTGAATACTTGAGCCATCTCACTACAAAGAGAATCCCAAATCAGACATTGCGCTCTCGCCACCATCGAGCACGTTTGATCTTGGCAGTGCAGCATTTCGAATGTACATAAATAGATGCTTTAGCACGGATAAAAGACGATAGGGTACATCTCTCTTTTTTCCTTAACATACAGTTAAAAGTACATGTGCGTTCTGTCAGGTTAAAGAGGAAGAAGAATGTTACACAAAGCCGGATACACTATTTGAAAAACATATTTTCTGTAACCTTTTGTTATTATTATTTTTTAATGCAGCCATGATGTACCATATTCAAGCTTTCATTTTTTTGTTATCTCACAGCTTTGGGAGCGCCTTGTGAATGTGTAGCTGGCGTGCTCATTGTCTAGTATATTTAGCAAGAGTCGATTAAAGGGAAGTCTCGTATGGGGGTGCGAGTTTGGCACATGTGGCTGCAGTCGTTAAGGAGCGCAAGCGGAAAGGTCAGGACAATCGAAATGCTTTCTGACGAGTGCAGATGGGATTCTACATCCAAGCACAAATTACCCCCTCCTCCCAAACGCAACTACATACACTACACATGCATTTGCAAAACCTTGTCAGCATGAATAACCCAGCTTCTGCTTGCAAAGATGTTTTTTGACTGTATGTCTAAAACAATTGAGCCTAGTGGAGCCGCTCTGTCCTGACTCAGAAATCCTTCCGAACCCCCATCACTCGAATTTCTTCTTCAGTTACAATTTAACAAGGGACTACTCAAAAAAAACAAAAAAAAAACAAAGAAGTGATAGCAAATTGCACTTAAATTTAAAGAATGTTATAGAATGTATAATTGCAGTATAAACATTTCGGGCTTAATATTTACTCAACTACGCTGTATTTAATTGGGTTCTAATTGTTACTTACCAAACAAATAGAAGCACAGTTAGACATCACAGAAGCCCGCAATCTATAATCATTTTGTTCAACTTTTATCATCTGAGTTGTTGTCAGGATTTGCATGTGATAAAAAAAAGATGAAAATAAAAATGTAAGAAAAAAATGCCACAGGGGGAAAAAAAAAAACAGAAGCAATTAGAGCAGAACGTGGAGTATTGTCGATTTGTCTTAAGAGTCAGAGGAAAAATCACCAGGGACTTGTGTGTGGTTTATTTGACTTGAGCAATCACCTTGAAAAATGACCATTATACAATGGGGCCATTAGGATGGAAAGATTTCTTACGTTAAATAATCCATCCACGCATTAGAAGCACATAATTTTCCCATGATTTACTAGTGTTAAAAAAAAAGATCTATAAGAAGAAATATAGATATTTCAAGCAAGATTTTGTTCAATTTGTTACAATCCACTGTCAAAGGAAAAGACTGACAAACACACACTTTTCCTGCCATGTATAATTCATCAGAGATATCCTAAACCCGAAACCGCGTACAATCAATTTCTCCTTTCCAGTCCTCGGGAAATTAATTACAACATGAATATTTCAGTGTTAGAAAAAGATTGTAAGGAGAGGGGGGGGGGTGGAAACGGCTGATGTGCAGAGTGAGCAGCTTATTACTTTCATTCTTCTGCAAAACCAGCTGCTGATGAGACACTCTCATTAGCCGCTCTCACTTAAGCACGATTTTTGAAGATTTCCTGATTTTTTTTACGATTCCACATTACAGTAGATCACGGAGCTGAAAACAGATTCAAAGACGTTCAGTCTTTAGAAGAGATTTTTTTTAATAATAAGTTTTTTTTTTTAATCCTAATACTGGTCATATTAAGCCCTAACATTTAAATATGGAAGCAGCACAAATATTTACTATAGATAAAATAGATAGATAGATACTTTATTGATCCCTTAGAAATTGTCCAACTTGAATTAAATTTAATTGAAGTTTGACAATTAATGTGTTTAAAATTAAAAAAACTTGAAAACTTTGAGGCAAATGAATTACAGGATTTCGTTAAACTTGGTAAAATTGGAAAACAGAATATACTAAATAAATAAATAAATACATAGCAAGCAAAGTAGAACTATTTTGGAGACAGCACATGGCAATGACAGAACTCACACTACTACCAACAGCAGCATGCATACGCTCACACACAAGAACACACAAGCCAGTATGTAAATTACAGACGCATTTGCTTGCATACGTTTATTCTCTTTCTTTATACCTGTACCCTTTTACATCTGCCCTGAAGAATATTACTAAAGACTCTGTCTATCCTAAAACTCCTACTACCGGAGAAAAGGATGTGCTTTAGGGTCTACTTACAGTCGCTCCGTGTTCCTTGGGATGTTCCTGGGAATACTCTTGAGCCCCAGGTTGTGGCAGTCCACGGTGGTGCCGCTGCAGGTGCACAGAGCTGGGCACGCGGTGGCACGGTGGGCAAACAGTGCACCACACAGGAGCAGTGCCCACTTCCATGTCCTACAGCCTCTCATGGGCATGACTGATCCACAGCTCCGTAAACTCCTTCGACTGCCTTTCCTTAAAAGGTTTGTTGTTGTTTTTTCCCCCCGATTACAAAGCCTCTGCTTCTGCTGCAGAAGTCCTTGTGCTGGAAGCCCAGCAACACAACGTGTGGGAGAAAGACTACGTGTGGAGGATGAAAAAAGGTATAAAAGGTACCAGGGCTGTTTTATGCTCAGAGGAAAGAAGAAACTGCTACTTTGGGTTAGACTAGTCCTGTTTTGATTTGTTCTTGTGGTAGGGGGGGAAGACAAAAAAAAAAAAAAAAAGAAGCTCGTCCTCTTCTGTCGTGCTTGACTTCCTAAAGAAAACTCTCTCTCTCTCTTTCTGTCTCTGTCTCCCTCGCTGTGCTCAGCGTCTACGTCTGCTTCCCTCCCACTCCTGCACTCCTCTGGCTGCCTACACAGAGGGGAACAGAGGAACACCAAAGAGGAAAAAAAAAAGCACTCTCTCACTCTCTCTCTCTCTCTCTCTTTTACACACACACAGCAGTCATCCATCACAAAGATCTACAAATAGCAGCTCCCAAGCTCCTCCCATATCCCCTCCCCTTCGTCCAGTGTTCCTTCCCCCAATCCTAAACACACCACCCTCACCCCCTGCAATCTCTCAGGCGTCCCAGTGCACCTCTGGGCATCCATGCATACACGTGTGTGTGTGTGTATACGGTTCATAACATCCCCTGTCCCAAAGCACTGACCTTACATCAAGGTACATCGGTCATTTTCATGCATAAACTCTCTCGAGAACACTTTACAGATAGAGAAGCGGACATCGAGCTTCCACAGGTATGATTTTAGTCTAGTGTGTGTGCGCAAAGCGTGGTTAGTCAGTGGCTAAAATAAAAATGGTATAAATGCATTTCTACTTGCTTATATTTATGCATGATAGAGAGTGCAGAAAACAAAAGCTTTGGTGATAAACTGTAGATTAGTGTCATTTTAACATTTGAAAGCAAACAGAAATAGACTTGTAAACAATTCTGAAGTTGTGGCACTTTCTGAAAGTCTAAGCCGACATTATGAATGCGCCAACTTTTCTTTTTTAATTATTGAGGTTTGTAATAAAACTCATTAAATTCACATGATCAGTCAAATGGGCCACTCAGTTTTTTTAATAGTGGGTTATGATTTCTATGACTGTTATAAAAAAAACAACAACAACAAAAACTTAAAACGAAGAAAAACCATCAAAAGATAGTATCCTATTAGTTATATCTCATTGCACAATAGTAACCTGAGGTGTTCTAAGCAAAGGAACAGACAGTGACAGATTGCTGTTTTACACTTTTAATGAAACTTTTTCTTTTTCTTGGGTACTGCATTAATGTTCCTTTAATATATGTCACCAAGAGCTTTTCCTCCTTTCATCAGCAGTATCCAAATATCCAGTAACCGAAAGAAAGTTCACCACATTGTTCATATAAGCTGAAAAGATGAACAGATCAGCCAGAAGGATAGAAAAAAGAATCCATGATAGCCTTAACAGACCTGCCAGAGAGAGGCGCTTAGCCGTGACAGCTCTCTGGTGTGGAGCTTGATGAGAAAGACGAGAAGGAGCAAATATCACGGACACCGCACATTAATCAAAAGAGTAGAGGGAAGTTCCTTTCCGCTCCCCGTGTAGACCGTACCTTCAGGTGGAGGATTATTACTTTTATTAGGCTGACTTGCTGAACGTTGAAAATAGATGGCGTCTGATTGCTTTAATCATATTAGATAGGGTGTGATCATTGATTTTTCAAGATACTGTATATCTAAATAGTTTAGATGAATTCATCAGTAATAGCAAATGTAAAAAACAGTTTTTACATGAATAATTTGTTTATCCTTGCCAGGTTTGCACTGCAAATCCACAGTATATAACTATTAATATTTGTAATATTTTAAGGTTGGAAGGAACTCAGAAGAAAGCAACCATTTAGAAAGCAAGTAAAACTTGGTTAAAAGGATTAGTCATGTTTAAAAGAAAGCTAATATGATTGATGGAACACAATCTGTGGAGGTTGGCTAAATGGAAGAACTCTTTAGTTGTTAATGAACATGTATAGTTAATCAACTTAAATTGATTTACTTCAATAGAAAATGTGTGAAGTTAATTCCGACTTGCCGACATTTTATCTCAGACTTTACTAGGTTTAACAAGAAATAATTGATTAAAATTTGATATCAATGTAGAAATTTATTCAATTTCTGACTTCTCACCTTACTGCAGGGTCTTGATATGGATCAAAAGACAAGATCCTGGATGGCAAGCATGTTTTTTTTAATTTATTTTTTTTAAACAAAACAAAGGGAAAGAAGATTAAAAAGAAAAAATGTTTTCCAATGAGATGAGTACACGGCAATGCACTGTAGTAAACTGCCCCTAATGATCTAATGTGATGATATACAAACCACTGGGTCTTAACCGCAGCAGGTCTTCTGGAGCTATTCGTGCTACTGTTTTGTTTCCAGATTTATGCTTTTCGTTGAATGGATGTTTCAACAGCAGGGAAGAATGATTTAAGCAATTTTTGCATGATGCAAATCGGTGGTCATAAGTTTCCATTACTTATTACTTACATTAATATTGCAGCTTTGGTGCTGCACACAAGGAGCAAAATCAGGACACCGATCATGTCTTGGCTGCGCTTGGGGTAAGTGGAAAACGTGTGTGAATTCGATGACGATCCAAACCCTTTCTTTACACAAAACATAAAAAACCACTTAAACTAGACATCTCAATGGCAAAAGTACAGCCGAGTACTGCGGAGAATATTATAAATATTACATAATATCTGTAAGCCAAGACCAGAGCACTGTTTCATATCACTACATAATTTGACCGAATCCTGAAGGCTCCAGGGTACAACATTTACAATAAAAATAGTGCAACACCACAGGTTGCCTTGCTCAGTCCCTACAGAGACCGTCACATGGGAGCGAATCAAACTGTCCAAATCTGCAGAGTATATTGTACCCGCAATAACCGCATATAAGCTCTATGCAAACACATCGCAGTAATTCTGTGTCAGCGGCTATAAAACAGCATTAATAAGAGGTCCGAACTCAGCAGGAGCAACATGCCTTACTACTTATTAAACAAGTAACTTAAGGTTTAAAGTGCTGTCAAAAGCCAGGAGATAAGTGCATGCAGACAGAGGGCAAGCGTCAAAGAAAAACGAGCCCGTTCTCTCTCTCTCTCTGTCTTTCTCGACTTCAACACTCTAGACATAGATTCTGCAAATTCCACATTTAGTCACATTGAGAGAAAACAGAACTCCTTTGGTGTCTGAGAGCCAGACATGTACAACGTGAAGCTACGACGCCAGCAATGGAACAGCAAAAACGTGCATAATGAAGCACTGACCTTTTCGCTTTTTTTCTTTCTTTCCAAGAATTATAAAGTTGAAGCATATTTTGGCAAACAAGTGACCTATAGCCAGCCAGAAATGAAGGAGATTCATCATTAAAAGAAAAAAAGCCAGACTATTTCTTTCATTGCGTCTATGATGATCAATAGTGGGTCAGATTACAGAAAAGTGTGATATCTAAATGACAGATTTATTTTATTATTTTTTCGCACAGATAAACTAGCTGCATGTGTGCAAAGATTTCTCAACTCACAGTTTAACAGTAAGCTGTATTTTTTCTAACTATAGCTCTCCCTTGTGGCGAATATTGAAACGGCACCTTTCAGCCCTGGCAGCAAAACCACACATAACCAAATAGTTTAATTCCCAACACTTGAACTTTTTCCTCGGTCTGCTTTTTTTCAACCCTTAAGTGAAAACATTCAACAAGATTTCAGTCATGTTTCAATTTTATCAGTTCATCTTAGCGAATAACTGCATGATCCAAAACTGGCGATGCATATTAAAGGTTCATTTCTGTCTCTCAACCATCCCACTGCCGCCAATTTTAAGGTGAAACTAAGAACTTCCCGTAAGGCTCTGAAATAAAAAATGAAAGGGTAATAAATATTAATAATGGCTCCCAAAAATTGTGAGGAACATAAATTATTAGGTCATATTTTATATGTAGTGATTGTTCCAGTAGGTTTTTAGACCATAACTCTAATTTTGGCTGAATCTCAAGCTTGAATGCATGGTTCAAATACGTTCCTGAGCCTAAAGCTCACTTCAGTAAAAGGCCATTTTGCCTAGATAAGTGTTAGGTTCAAATAATTCAGCAGCAGCACATTATAAACCGGTGAGTAAGGAATAAAACAAAAAATGATGAAATAATCAATGAAAGGTTGCTGTGATGGTTCGAGTAAACCAGCCCATTTCAAAGTGGCCATTCATTACAATTTATTAGATTAGATTCAACTATTGTCACTGCACATGTAGGTTACAAGGCAACGAAATAGTTAGCATCTATCCAGAAGTGCATTTTCACAGTGCAGAATAATTTATAGTATATAGAGAAAAAATAGAGAGGCAGATTATTTACAATGGGTGCAAATGAGCACAGGTGGCCCAGTAAGGAAGGTATTGTATACCATGCTAAAGAAGTTTGCATATGTAAACATTATACAGTGAGGAAAGTAATATAATGAGTGCAAATAAGCAAATGAATTGTAAGTGGGTGCAATAGGAAGGTATTATATACAGAGGAAGAGTTATGTACTAAGAGAGCAATGGTTTTGATGTAGCCAGTGTGAAGATATTGTATACTTATAATAAATAGGTTGCATATGTATACTGTATTAACTCCCGATAAGTTGCACACGTGTGTGTGTGTGTGTGTATATATATATATATATATATATATATACAGCAAAAAAAGAAACGTCCTCTGACTTTCAACTGTTTTTACTTTCAGTAAACTTAATGTGTAAATATTTGTATGAA
>JAQMYI010000013.1:10129548-10140883 GCA_030014275.1 Clariallabes melas | reverse complement strand
CTGCTTTGAGGCAATGACAATTGCTAAAAGCGCTATACAAATAAAATTGAATTGAATTGAATTGAATTGAATTGAATGTATTATACAACAGCTGTTTCCAAGCGAGTAATCTGATTGGATGAAAGGCATTCCATGAGTGTTGATAATGGACGATAACAGCACTGGGGCATTTCACTATATGTATCCCTCCACTTCCCATGTGTTATAATAACTGTTAAATTGGTCACAGGATGGGTGGAAGTAGGTCCGCATGGTCTGCAGTACTGAGGAGAGAACAGCTGCCTGCCAAAACCCACATTAAAACAGTCACAGGAGCACTTTCAACAAGAAAACACATCTGATAAACGTTTTGTCATTATACGAAACACATTGTCTACCAAATAATTTCTTATAAGTTGTTTGAATTGGCCCAGTGTTGTTTGATTTACTCCTAACTAGCTTTTAACTCACGGTTGAATCCCAAATCCTTCAATAACTACTAATCAAGGGTACTACTTGGTGTGTTAAACAAGTGATTGTACATCCTCGTTTTCCATTTAGTGCTATTTGGGATATTACCACAAAACCTGAAAGTTAATGGAGCTAATATTCTAAAACAGAATAAGTTGAAATATAAAGAGAAACTTATAAGATTTACGGCAGATCTGTGGAGCTGTTGTATAAAAGCAATATCATGTGAGAAGTAGTGCTGTTGTGATGAATATCAGCAGGGCTGTGATGCATTTATCACTCCGGCTGCTCGTGCCTGTGACCTCTTCAGAGCCATGCTGATATTCATCACAACAGCACTACTTCTCGCATTATATATTTTTTTATGTATTGTCGTTGTCCCTTTCCACAAACCAGGTGATGTCACTAATTAATTCTATCCGTCGGAAGAGTTGTCCTAATTAGAATCAGCCAGTTTAGTTAACGGATGAAACAAATATACAAATATATGGCAGGACTTTAACTTCTGAAACCGGGGTGTTGACTTCTGCACAAAAATGGCTAAAACTAGTGATCACTGGAGGAAGTGAATTCCGATCTCCTATTATCTTAGGGAAGCAATAATGCAGGCATGGATTGAGCGAGTGACTCCAGAGTGCTGCAGACATCTTTTTGACTCTATGCCCAGCCAGATCCAGCAGCTTTTGAAGAATACAGGACTTCATACTCAATATTGATTGTTGTATAGCAATGTCATTGCATAAAATAACAAATTATTCTTATTATCATTGATTTTCGTTATTTTGAAACAGTTGAGGATGTCATTAAAACATTGAATTTCACTTTGGTCTCAATGCTTTTGGCCGCCACTGTAAGTCTGTGTATTGGCCACATCGTATATCAAATAAATGGACTTGAATATGTGATGAGGTAAGCCACTGAACTAAAATTAATAATGATTAAAAAGGGAGGGTATATAAAACATTTAAGACCGTTTTATTTGCTTTCTATGCCGCTATATCCTGTTCACGGTCACAGGGAGGGTCTGAAACCTCTCCCAGGGTACTTAGGGCACAAAGCAGATTACCCTGGATAGGGTGCTAATTCATCATAAAGGCACAAGCATACACACACACACACACACACACACACACACACACACACACACTACAGGCAATTCGGGACCACCAGTTGGCCTAATTTGCATGTCTTTGGACCGTAGGAGGAATCCGGTGCCCCTGGAGGAAACCCACCAAATATGGGGAGAACATGCAAACCTCATGCACACAGACCTGAGGCAGGAAATCCTTCTTCAGTCACTTTAAAATGTTAGCAACAAAACATGAACAGCACTTTTCTCTAAGGTTGTTAATGTTCATACAGTATGTATCTTGGCAATAAGTGTTCCCTAGAGGCAGCATTCGTGAAGGTTGCTTGGACCCTGCAGATCACCACATTCGGCTGTTTTTCCAATTGCTGCTCATTCCAAAGCTCAATGGGCATGGAATCTGCAGGGGAAGCTCAAGGGGGATTCTCAAGGTTCCTCATGAGATGTGGCTCAGAAACTGCTTCGGTGCCAAATGGATTAACTAAATTAAGAGACATTAGAGTGCCTCCTGAAGTCTGTGTTGAGCTTTGTAAATAGAAATTTGTAAATTTTTGCATCCTGTTTTCATTTAAAAGTCCTCCATCCCTTATGTTTTTACTATCTCAAGTTGACATTTTGACTTTTTCGTAGATTTTGCAAATGAGGAGTTTAAATTACCGAAGACGATGTACGTATACAGTACTATCCTCTATGATTTTGCCTACATGCAGTGCTACAGGCAACACCTGTATATTTTTGCAAAGATTCTCCTGTAGCCTGATTTCAGACCGACCTTTGCATTCTGATACCACACCGAGTTTGTTACTGAAATTATTGAATCTGCACCCGTCTTGTATGGATATGTGCCTGGGTTGCTTTACTTACACTTTATTTTACTCGACTGGTGTTTATCTGTCTGTACTCTGCAAGCATCCTTTGATTAGACCGATGTCTGCAGCTGCATATACAGTATACGGGGTACAGATGGTTTACTTACATGCTGTTCATCAGTCTGTTCAATTATGGACTTTGATTTTATACATCAAAATCTAACACTAGTCAAACACGTATGCTACATCTCTCTGAAAGGTGAGCAACAACATGGTAATAAAGGAGTAAAAGTATATTTAGAGACAACTCAAACCAGTGCACACAGCTACTATATATTTTTACTATATTTCTATACTGAACAGTGGGAGGAAACGAGCACAGGACAAGGACACCAAGGACAGGGAGACCATGCAAACTCCATGCACACAGACCCAAGGCAGGAATCAAACCCTTGACCCTGGAGGTCCAAGGCAACATTGCTAACCACTAAGCCACCGTGCAGCAACTAGGACAAACTGATATTTCAAATTTTTACTTACGTTTTCAATTTCTATTTTTTTTATAGAAATAAAATTGTTACTGGTGATTGAATGACTTTCTTGTCCTTCCTCTTTAGCATGGCAATGGAGTGTTCTTACTTGGAGGGAAAGTGACATGGGTGACTTCAAGTGACTTTGAGGTAATCAGCCAAGCTGCTCTGCTGATGAGACGAAACTTATCCTCTCCTTTTCTACCTCAAACGCTCACATTTCTACACCAAACTTTCTGAGCATATCTAGCAGACATCTCGTCATAAAAGGCTGTAAATTAATCCCAGCAAAATGATTCCCTGGAGATCCAACCAGATATCAAGATACTGTGATCTCCCTGGACAACTGATAGATTTTGTCATGCAATCATAGACAACTAAGCTTCTTACTTCCTAGTATTAAATTGACAACCTTGTGACAGCTTTTCTTTTTTCTTTTACAACATCAGATTTTTAAAATAAACTCAATCCACGAATGCGACTTCCATGTGCCAGGCTCAACCCCGCCTGCTATCCTGGCTTCCTTTAGCTGCCCACATCAGACTTGAATCAAACGGACAAGTGCCTATATACCTTAAAGGATTTATCACACCCTGCTCTGCATCACACTCTGTCCAAACCTTTAGCATTGCATGGTTGGGCTCAACCATTGCTTCTCTGGTACCAAGGTTGTGGAGTGAACTTGTCGGAGAATCAATGTCTGGTTTCAAATGATAATTAATGAGCTACCTCTTCAAAATCCTTCCTTAATCCTTAAGGCCTCCAGCACCGATCGGTGCATAGGGCAACGAGTGTTCTCCATTGAAGAGAATTTTTCGTTGTTTCCGTAGCGGTTGGGTTTTTATGGGGCGGGTTGCTAGCCCAACACCCAACCCTTCTCCTTTCTCATCCGGCACTTGGGAACCGGCAATGGTGGCTGCGAGAAGTTACAGCCTCACCCGGGAACCGAACCAGCGATCTCCGGATGATAGGGCGAGCAGTTTACAACTGCGCCACTCGGAGGAACATAGTTGAGGTATACCTGTGATGAAAATTACAGGTCTCTCTCATCTTTTTAAGTGTGAGCACAATTGGTAGCTGACCAAATACATTTTTGCCCCACTGTATACTGCATACCAATGATTGGTTTGGTTGCATTATTTAATCTGACAGTTCAGGGTTCCTTTTTTGGGGGGCTTTTTTCACTTCTAGACATAGGCAGACAGTGAAGACTGATAAGACATGCCCAAGTGCTCCCTTTTAAGCACTTAAATGCTGAATTTCAACAATGCAATGCAATTCCGATGTTAATCAAGCAACTGGAAAACCTTCTCTAGAGTATTTATGGTTCTTTTCAACCTTTTTTTCAATGGTTTCACATGAATACCCTAAAAACTGCACTTTCCCAAAGTTGGATAAATGGACAATCATATCCCAGTTAGGAAGTCGAGATCAGAGCACAGGGGCAGATAGGGGGCAGATAGGGTTGAGGGCCTTGCACCTATGACCTTCTGATCAGTAACCCAGAGCCACACTGCATTCCTACACTACCTTTAATACATTTCTGTGATTTCTTTTAAAGGAATGACATCTATGTTTTTTTTATATTATTCTTATTATTATAAAAGTTAGTTTGCATGCAAGGTCTCTCTTTGTTCGCCATAAGGAACAGATGAATGATGAATGCTGATGAGGAGGATGAGGGAGATGACCTGATGAATTAATTCGGCAGACCTTGAGTTTGTGTTCGCTTCCTCACTACATAGCAGAGGACACAGTAAAGGACTGCTTTTAGATCACTATAATGACTTTGGCTGTCTTTTAATTTTTATTTTTTACAAAATCAATTTGTTTTATATATTGACACTCGCACTGACAGAAGGATATGATCTTTTTAGATCATGACGTTTTACAGCACCACTTCCCTGTTCATACTGAGTTTGGTGCTAAATTAACCAAACCTACATTAGGTTGAAGTGGTTGAGCTAGAGAGAGGAAATCACCCGGGGGAATTACTCCAGAATAAGGATTAAGAAACACTGATCCATATAAGCAGCATTTCTGAGACAATAAATAATTTGCTATAAATTGGCTTATTAGCTTCTGACATTTCTGAACCTCTGAGTATTGAAGCATGCGTGCTAAAGCTTGATAAATGTGAGCGGAGTAATGCACAGACGGCAGACAATTATCTGCCTCACTACCTTGATGTGGACTGAGCCGGAGACATTGTGCATTTCCCCGAGCAGAGCTGAGATCAGAGACGATTTTCCCGAACCCACCGCTCCCACCACAGCCACTAGGCGACCTGGCTTAATATCCAGAGACACGCTGTAAGGAAACATAAAGAGATAGCCTTTTAAAATACAACGCTACCTATATCAGTATATAATAATAATAATAATAATAATAATAATAATAATAATAATAAAGAATCCCATTTTCAACAGCAGAAAAGCCTTTTTTAATTACAAATAGATGCAATCCCACATGAAGGTCCTTAAGATGCCTTTGAAAGGTGAATAGGAATTCGAGGTAAAGTATACTGAGCACAAAAGACTGCACTAATTGAGTCTTAATGGCTTTACTGATTTTCAAGTACGATTCAAGCGAGCAGGTAACGCACACACTCACAGCAACATGAACACAACATGTCGACCTTGAAAGAGTTAATTGACCAAAAATAATTGCCAGGGTTCAATTAGGCCAGCGTTTGATTGATAATCGCTGTAATTTTAAACTACAGGTGGTTTTTCATGCAAATTAACCGTTCCACATGTACAGTACAGTATGTGATGTAGGTAGAAGTCATGAAGCATGAAGAAATGTTAGTCATCTCATGTATCATCTTAGCACACATTAAGTCTTAGATTATGGTATGGATTTTAGCATTTCTTGTTTAGACTCTGCTGGACCAGGTGGTAGCTCAGAGGCATTGAACCAGCGAAATCAATTGATCGGAAGGTCCCAGGATCAAAACCCCAGCACCTGTTGGACCCTTGAGCAACGCCCTTAACCCTCAACTACTCAGATGTATAATAAGATAAAAATGTAAGTCACTCTCGATAAGGGTGTCTCCCAAATGCTGCAAAATACTGTAAATGTGTTCACATTAGCAGCCTGAAGTAAAGTAACCTGACTCAAATCAGGTGTTTTTACCCTAATGTGACACAGGTAATTTTTTCTTTTTTTTCCCGCATCTGAGTCGCTTTCACATTTCACATATCTGATACACAGCCATGCACCTTGAATGAGAACTGGCATTCATGTCAGACATGCAAATTTAAAAAAATGCATTGAACAATGTGGCCTTTCATGTGAACGTAGACCAAAAACCTTATTTTATAAATAAATAAATACTCACTTCTTCAAAGCGGGTTCGGAATCGATTCCCCAGGTAAAAGTGCCGTTGCTTACACTGACAGCAGTGTCTGATCAATAAAAGGCAAAAAAAAAAAAAAAAAAAGAAATCAAAAAATAAAAATATTCTAATATCAGCTTCAGTAAACATTTTAAAAATACACATCATATCATTTCCTCATTCATTTTGTATTATTACACATTCGAACATTATTTAAGATTTAAATGTTCCTGACATTTTAAAGCTACTCAGTGATAATAAATTAGGAGCAGGTAAATCCAAATCAGCTAGCTGTTAAGCATGCATAGTCAGGGGAACCTATTCAATATGCACACACACACGTATTTGGACATCAGAATTACAGCACTGTGTTAAGTCTTAGGCACACGAAGATCCTTTAAAAATAAATAAATAAATAAATAAATAATAATGATGCGATTTGAAGTTTATCATGAAGTTTCACACATGCCGTGTGGTATACATCCATAAATCACAAATAACTTTCTTTAAATGTGGCTAATGATGTAAGCCATGCTCATGAGCTGTACCCTTCTTGTCACTGTGCTGCACTGCCATTGTGTCCAGATCCTCTCCACCAAGAAACTTCTCCAACCTCTTTTTAGATACGACTGTCTATGGTCAAAAGATCAAAGGGATTTCAACTTCATGAAATATGCAAATCTCAACATGCATAGTGTGTTAAGTATATACAATATGCATAATATAAATGATGCCCATTTAAACGCAAAATATGAATTAACAGCTTTAAATATTTAATATTGTAATATGATTTAATTTTCTAAATGAGAAAGGCTAATTTAGTGTTTGTCGCTGTTAAAGAGAGATCATGGCCAAAAGAAGACTCAAAGAATATTTGAGATATGATAAGATCTTCGTGCTTGATGGGTACCTGTACAATGGAGGAAATCAGCATGGGGAGCATGGCCAGAGGGAAACGTAGAATGTTGAAGAGAGAGATGGACGTAAAAGCTTTTTGTGCATCCAAGACGTTATCCGGACTGACAGACACAAAAACTGCAAAGGTTGCCAGGGACACCTGCACAAGCACAAATTTCACACAACAACTTGCTCATTCAGAGTCAGTGGGATCATCATGTCATTTAGGACTATTAGACTAATATTAACATAACTAAAATTAAAATGTATAATAATAATAATAATAATAATAATAATAATGCATCTTTAGGACATCCACCTATTAATGACATATTCACAATCTCTAGTCAAGCTCCTAAGCCTAGTCTCAGTCACATGATTACTATTGGATTTTTTTTTCTAAATAATAAATAAATTCTTAACACCAATTAATCAATCAATCAATCAATCAATAATTAAATCTGGTTATTTAAAATAAAAAATATATATATATTTGACTTATATAATGACCGTTTCCTTTCTTGCCATATCATTAGTTAAAAGACAAACTACTTGCAAAAAGAAAATCTAATATGTTCATAAACGAATGGCGTTTAAGTCAAACTGGGACATTGGATCGGGCAGAATAACAGAATATATATGATATATGATACCTAAAATACCTTAATTTCTCTATATAATCACCTACTGTACCACACTAATGCCGCTGGACATTGCTTGAAGTCATCTGTAAATGTCAATCAATTTTACGCCTTTATTCACGAGAAAGTTCTGGTTCACAAGTCCCGGTTTGACTTGAGCACCCCTTTAATACGAGGATAAAATGTATGAAATGTAAATCCTGTTTAAAACTCTTGGCACCCACCAGGGCTGGAGCACAGGAGAAGATAAAGGTAGAGACGGATGACAGGTAGGCAAACTTCCTCATCACCTTCAACTCCTTCTCTCTAATGTCATGAACCTGAGTCTGGAAAGAGGGCTCCCAAGCATAAAGCTTAAGAATCTGCAAAACAATGGGGGAATTAAAACAAAGCTAAAAATAAATAAATAAATAAATAAAGCTGTGAGAGAGGAAAAGGAAAGGAAAGGGCAAAAACAGGAAGTTAAAGACGAGCACAAAGGGAATAATCGTTGAAGAATCCTCCAGGCACCAGCACAGAGGCAGCTGGGTCTAAAAGACAAACAGCTCTCAAGTTGACAGCAGGAACTGCAGCTTCTCACCTTTTCAGTTTAGCATAGTCATAATGCCATCGTCTTGTAAACAACATGATATAATATGACTACCTTATACATGTTTAAATAAAAACACATGCCCATAGTTCTGTGTGCCAGAATATCAAGTTTCATACACTTAGAAGGTAGAATTATCAGTATATTCAATGTAAAATGAAAGAAACTATATACCTTGATGCCATTCAAGATTTCAGTCATAATTTTCATGCGTTTGTCCTTAAACTTCATGTTTTCCATCTGAAAATAACAAAATTAAGTTGTGAGTGAAAAAAAGGAGACATTCCATCTTTTGTTAAGCAGGATTTTATACAGGAATCAATAGAGAGTGTCACTGTCTGGTATGAGACCTGCTCAGACCTTGCGGTGGACAAAAGCTACGAAGATCATTGTTTTTTTTTTCTCACTGCATCCACTGAATTCTCAACACCCTGCTGCCACCTGATACACAGGTGCACTAATCAATCCTTCTACAAGACTGATACACACTGTGCACTCAAGTGTTTATATGAAATTCTTTGTTCTAAGTCCTTTGTATTTATTGGCCTGTGTACTTATTGTATATTATTTATTCATCTCACACTGTTGCACTTATGCAGCATGCTGCGGGTTCATTGGCAGGTTCTAATATATTCTAATATATATAAGCTATGTATGAGGGGAATGGCAATTGTCATTGTCCTTCCACATTTGTCTGTTCCTTTGTGTTTGTAATTGGTGGCATAGTTGCTAGCACTGTGGCCTTGCACCTCTAGGGTCGAGGGTTCAATTCCTGGCTCGAGTCAGTGTAGTTTCCTTGTTCTGCCAGAGCTTGGCAGGTTTTCTCCAGAACCTCTGGTTCTTTCATACAGTCCAAAGACTTGCACATTAGTTAAATTAGCATTTCCGAATTGCCTGTGGTGTGTGTGCCCTGCGATGGATTGGCACATTGTCTTGTGCAAAGGAGATTTTGAGCACAAGGTGAGGTACATCCCGGATAGGGTTTATCCCAGTAGACTTTGAGCACATGGCGGGATAAGCTCCAGGCCCCCATGACCCTGACTTGGGAAAGATGAATGAATGAAGACTTTTGTGTTTCAGAAGGAATTCCCATCATGCACTTCACCAGTCACATTGTCTTAATTATATTCTCCTGCACCTACAGTAGTCTGTCTATATATAGTGCTTGTCTCAGTCAAGTCTTTGTCTTGTGTCTGTGCAGTTGTCTATTTTGTTCGATTTGCTGTTTACTTTACTGTTTTGTACAGTACCTGTTAGTATCTTGTGTTGGTTGTTATTAGCATTAGCATTAGCATTAGCCGTAGGTTAACCTCAGTTCCTAGCTCGTCGACATTTTTTTCATGTTCCTGCTTGTACTTAGCATTTGTGTTTAATATGCTGAAACGCAACTGTAATAAACATCCGTCCACACTTCTCCTTCGTACGTGACAACAATGTAAAAAAAAAAAAAAAAACACTTGACTTAGAGTTCAGTACATCAGTAACTCTGTTGGCTTTGTGCTGTAATGTAAGTTAATTACTCTGAATATTTTGTCCTCATTAAACACCACATCAACGGCAGATGACTCAATTAGAATAAACTCTAGACATTTTGGATGTTTCTTATGCATTAATTAATTACACAGCAATACTCTCGCGATTTTAGGCAAAAAGAAAAATACTTCTGGGCCCCTTTAATTAAAATAAAAGGCAATTTAGCAACAGTGTGCTGGTGTAGAAATGTGTCAATTCAAAGTTAGTGCAGGATCGTATAGGCTTTTCTAGCAATATATATATATATATATATAAAAAAAGGATGAATCAATGAAAGCAGTGTTTGTAACTACTTCCCTAATGTAAATATAAATTTTATGTAAAAGTACTGTATATGCAATGTTTAGCTTGAGCAAACAAGTGGTCATAAGGGGTTAAAGTTATATACTGTATAATGCTTTATAAAGCATAAGCAAATCATTTTATGCTAATCAATTGTCTATGATGACCTATGCATTGATAATTTGTTAATAAAATGCACTATAAGCACTTTTTATAATGCATTATATTTCTAATCCCATATCGTCTCTAGTTAATTAACGCACTGCTTATTTGTATGCACACTGGTACACGCAAGTGGTAAATTATTACTGTATATTTTCTGGGTCATAGTTATAATGAATGGAAATAATACTTTTAAGATACTAATATTTCATATGCTTATACCTTATAAATTGTCATGAATTACAAAGATGCTATATAATGCATTATGAAGGTATTCATAATATCTTCAACACAACTGTTTGATAAGAAATAGCTGTAGGACAAAAAGAATTGGATTGCTATACATTTTCACCACATTTTCTCACAGCATTAAGTCACAATAATAAAGTACCTGGAAAGTCCTGGATTTGGTGGCCAGTAACCCATTGATGGGAACCATAAGCAACATCACCAAGAGACCAGACAGAACAGAAGGCCCCAGTTCAATCCACAAAAATGCTATGGACATACAAATCTGTAATGGGCACGACCAGAGCAGGTGGATAAAGTTGGTGACGTCATTGAAGCGATGAGCATCGGCTGACATCAGATTGACCGTTTCCCCTACAGTCGACTCCTTTCTTGCATTATTAGACATGACCAGTGCCTGAAAATGAAAAAAAAAAGAGCCATAGAACTGTGCAACCAATGCCACGATATTACAGTTAGACGCGAGAAGAGGTTTTTTGTCTGAAGTCAATTTAGTAAAGTCTGAATAACTGGCAAGGTTGAAAAGTTGCGGGCTCAGTTGTGGTTCAATGGGTAAGGTTCTGGGTTATTGATCAGAAGGTTAGAGGTACATCCTGAAACACTGCTCCAGGGGTGCCGTATCATGGCTGATCCTGTGCTTTGACCCAAATTTTGAAACTTTGAGGCGATATGTGAAAAAATATATATACTGTATATATATTAGTGGTGGGCATAGATTAATTTTTTTAATCTAGATTAATCTCACTGTAATTTTGGAATTAATCTA
>JAQMYI010000013.1:10057448-10067982 GCA_030014275.1 Clariallabes melas | reverse complement strand
AGAACGTTTCGGGAAATGCGCCATAACGTTAAGAGAGAGGTTAAGGTACAACTTAAGAACTACTTAGCGATAAGAAGATTTCGAGAAACCGGGCCCTGGTTAGTAGATTGTCTAGTTCACAGTTATTAGCACTTTTTTTGATATTGTGTCTAAACAAGAAAGAACCAACACATGCGGGTGACTCAAAAATATCCGCACTCTGGTTGTCGGATTTATTCTATTTCTACATCATTTCTGACATTCTATTTGTGTTTCAATACATTTTGTCCATAAGCTTCTGTATTCTTTCATTAAAAAAATGTTTTAGGTTGAGCTGTGAGCCATGAATGCACCTCTGTCTTCACTTCTTCATCAGAAGTGAATCTTCATCCTCGTAGGGGACCAAACAGGTGAAAGTCCTATGGATCAGGACCAGGACTATGGGGAGGACGTCATGCAAGATTACAATGCTCTTGGTTAGCGGTCCTCTGCGTTTAATCTGAAGTTTAGGCTTCATCTCTTCAATAAGTGTCTCACTGGAACGAGCGCTGAACCTTTTTCCTAATAATGTTCCGATACTGTTCCTTGAGATTCCTAGAAAACTGTAAGCATTGATCAATTTTCCAGCTGATGGTTGACTTTTGAACCTTTTTCTTGGTCGGTGATTGAGTACGTTTCCGTTCCATACTCCATTTCTAGTCACCAGTAATGATTCTCTTTAAGGAACCTTAGAGCATCGGTCCAAGCCAACAGAAGTTTTAATATAACCGGAGTGCGGATCATTTTTGATTCACCCTTATCTGTAAAATCATGCTATTAATTTTACAGGTGGATATCTTAATCTAGGTAATATTTAGTTTTTGGTGTAATTACAAACCTTTTGGCATGACTCAATGAACTCATCAATAGTGACGACTCCATCATTGTTACGGTCCATTTTCTGGGGAAAAGAAAAAAAAACATATCCAGCAGGTTTGAAACTGAAATCTCAAGACTTACTCAAGAATGTACCTCAGCCTTATGATAAACTGAGAATAGTTTAAAAGTTTGTTAAATACCACAGATTTGGTGGTTCACCTGAAAGAAGTTCTCGACATGTTCTCTGGGAGCGTCCTCTTGGATGCAGGGATACGTATATTTCCCCATCATGTCATAGATTGACTTCATGATGTCTAACATTTCCTGGAAGCCAGAAGACATTAAAATGAGCTCTTTTCATTCACCATCAATGTGCAATCCTTATAAAACACTCATGTTAGTTTCACCTCTTTAGTGATACAACCGTCTTTATTGAGATCGTAGAGGTTGAACGCCCAGTTGAGCCGATCAATTATTGTCCCCCTGAGGATGATGGACAAGCCGATGACAAAGTCCTGAAAAGAGCAAGAGGACAATTGCAGATGTTTGGACTCATTTTGGCTTTGATCAGATTTTTTCATGCTCTGACAAACCTTACGCAAATTAAGCATTAACAGAACATTACTAACCTCAAAACTAACCGAGCCATTCTTGTTAGTGTCAAATGCCTCAAAAAGGAAATGTGCATACATACTTGAATCTGTTGAAAAAGACAGCACGCATTTCATCAAATTGGCCTCTTTAACCAAATTAACAGTGATGAAAACAGTCAGTTTGCTTCAAGATGTCTAAAAAACTTGCTGGTTAAGAATGTCCTTACCCTCAGACACCTTAGTCACAAAAATTTAGTGTTCCAAGGAAAACATGTATCGCCTGCTCACTGAATGGTTCACTTCAAAATATGAAATAGCTAGTGCACATCTATGCTTTCTAATACCCATCCTGTGAAGAACAGTTCATATTCCCATGAATGGTTTAGGAGGAGTTGCGGATAGAGACATCTTTGACACGAGACATCAAAGTGATCCCTATAGCTAATGCTACGACACAATGCTATGATACAATGCATTGCATTAGGGACTGTAGAAAAGAGATAGCTAATTAGAACGATATCATGGCAAAACTACTACAGTGGAACCTTGGATTACGAGCATAATTCGTTTGTAAACCAAATCGAATTTTCCCATAAGAAATAATGGAAACGCAAATTATTCGTTCCACAGCCCCCCAAAAATAAAAATAATTAAAATAATTAACACAAAATATAAAGTAAAAATAAAACAAATTAACCTGCACTTTACCTTTCTCAGGAGATTTAGGACACACAAACTGGTTTAAAGAGGGGGTAATTTGGGAACACCGATTAGCCTAAACTGCATGTCTTGGGACTGTGGGAGGAAACACGCCAAGCACGGGTAGAACATGCAAACTCCATGCACAAAAACCCGAGGCGGAAATCGAACCCGGATCCTGACGGTACAAAGTGACAGTGCTAACCACTAAGCCACTGTGCCACGCCTTACAAGTGAATTATGTAAAACATGAAAAAAATTACAACATTTCAGGATCAGGTCTTCCCGTGCTGCTGTGCATACAGTATAATTGAAACAATAATAATGCATGTGAGTTCTAAAGTACTACAGTATATACAGTCATGTGTACTCACCTCCTTGTGGGAAGAACTGGGAGTAGATAACCTTAAAGGTTTCCTCATTCACTACACCACTGGGACATTCCTGAAACATAAAATGGGTTTTTAGTCTTAAAGGGAACATCTTATTTTCGAACGAACTTCTTGTTCAGAATGGAATGAATCTTCATATACCACGACTGTGGATTCAAATCCATACTGTGTCGATATATATTTCCTGACTCGTTTAGTGATTGAAATAAGAATGAACAGGTTGATGTATTATGGCCTGATGAACGCTGAGCTTGAAGTCAGTTATGATGCAGTCAGTTATGAAGGAGGCAACATTAGGTAGCCGTTATGGGATTGCAGATTTTTTATTTTCTTCCTCTTCCTCTTCTTCTTTCTGCAAATGACTTCCAGTTTCACAAAACGAAACAAGATCACAAATCTTATACAAAAAAAACAGTGTGCTTCTGAAGGGGATCAGAATTAGGGCTGTCATGTAGCAAAGCTCCAAAATGTGTTTTTCTTTCCCCTGGGAATACATTAAAATGTTTTGCTGGTTGTGCTTTCACTGGATTTAAGACTAAAGGCAATTAAAACTGGATCGCTCCACTGCCTGAACCCCAAGCAACCACCTGACCCAACCAGATGAGCTTCCTTAGCAACTACAACTTTGCAACTACCTAAGCCATTATTACAGTCACCCAGCAACCAGCTGATCAACCAAATAACCTTAGAACCAACTGGTATTTAATAGAAAGCTCGTAGAAACATTACAGTAATCATCTGCAATCCCATAACGGCTACCTACAGTACTGTAACCCTACTGTAACACCCTAACAACAACCTTGCAACCAACTGTGTCTTATTAAACCATCCTCTTAGAAACAACACAGCAATAAAATTCAATTATGTTCAATTATGTTGTTAATTTATGTTGCATGTAGCACCTTGGTGCTGGAGGAACGTTGTTTCGTTTCATTGTGTACTAACTGTATATGGTCGAAGTGACAATAAAAGCCTACTTGACTACTACTTGACTCATGGCCATCACTGACTTTTCTATGGGATCGACCAGACAAGCAGGCATGTGATCCCCACAGGATAAATTAGCCTTGGCACCCATGATGCAGTCACCAGTTTACTGGCGTATAATTGATAATCAATATGCTAATGTTATGTGATGTTAATATCATGGTTGATTGGTGTACATACAAGAGGCGTTCAAATCAAGCCACGACTTGGGATGAAACTTGTCATGAATGAAGGTGTAAAACTGATTGATATTTACAGAAGACTTCATGCACAGAACAGTGATGAGCCTCTTAGCTGCAGTAAAACATTTAACTGCTACAATCCCAAAAGAAGGCCGTGGATATGGGAATGACGCTCCCCGTTTAGGTGGCTTGAAGCCCAGTGCAGTCGTTTCCGTAAACATTCAATGAGTGGAACCCCTGATCTTTGAAAATTAATGGATAGCTTGTCTCCAACTTGTGGAAGAGAAGCATCTGTCTGTGGGAACAGTACACACAATCATTACCGAACATCACTTGCACATTACAAGAACATGGCTGGAAGTTATTGCCACATCCCACATACAGTCCTGACTTCGCTTCAAGTGATTTCCACATGTTTGGACTTTAAAGAAGTTCCTGGGAGGCCATAGTTTTAGACTTGTAGCAGCCAGTCCGATCATGGCCTGCCTTTATGGTATAGAAGCACTAGTGAAACACTGTGATAAGTGCATTAGTGTTGCATTATATAGAGAAATAAAGGATGTTTTTATTCTTGTAACTGTGTTCCTGTTATTATCCATATCAAAAGTCCCGGTTTGAATTGAATTCCCCTTGTGACTTGAATGCCCCTCATACCAACACATACATAAGTATATAATTACTTTCTAGTAGAATGATCCATTATTTATCCATTATAAATACAGAATGATGTCATTTTCCATAAATACACCATGTTAAAAAATTGTGACCATTCTGATCAGTATATTTGAACATGCAGATGTTCAAACTATAGATTTATACAGATAAATAAAGAGAGCCTCACATTTTTAAAGCCCCTGTAGAGCACTTGCAGCTCTTTTTTGGTGAACTTGGTTTGCTCCTGCAGTTTCTCCAGACCCTCGGGTCGATGACACACAGTGGCGAGTTCAAAGTCATCCTCTATGCTGTCTGTGAGACACAAATGAGTTCTTCAGAACATTTACACATAAAAAAGGTAAAAAATTTTATGTATTCAAATGAAAAATAATTCATATTATTTGTATCATGTTATCTTTAGTACACATTTTGGTAGAAATGTTTATCAGGTCTGCATTATTATGTAAAAAAAAAAATTCACTATTTCCAAACATATCTATAATGAATATAATGAAAATAATGAATAAATAACATTACAGAAGCAAATTTGCATTCCTCTAGAGAGAGCAACATACTGTATTACTGTACATGCCAGACCAGTTTTCAGATGGAAATGAAAAACCTAATGAAAGCTCCTGGGTTTTGTGTGACAAAGTTACCAGAAAAAAAGCTGACATCTTCTCCAGCATGCTCAGTAAAACCTCCAAATGTTTTATGTATACAACTGCACAAATCTGAATTTAACACTACTGATTATTTTCAAGTAAAGCGTTTTCACACCAAATATTGAAAGTGTTTATTTTATTACCCTTTAGTGCGCTTTATAGTGATTTATTTTATGTACAGTAGAAATGCTTTCTAAACGTTTTGCTTATGACATTTTGTGTATGTGACCAAAACTTTTACACAGTACAGGTTGTTCACGAATTATGAATAAGTTCCATTTCTGGAGCATGTTCGTAAGTTGGATTTGTTCTTAAGTCTGACAAAGTGAGACTTACAGTATACGCCTTTAGAATGTAAAGCATCAAGCCACTTGACTAAATCTGGCCCATTTTCCCACACAGCCATCATGTGGCTAAAAAAAGTAACTGTGCTTTAGGAGTACTTAATCACACAGTGTTGTCCCTGCATCAGATGCCAATTTGTCTCCGAGCTGTTTTCCACTGTATTGGACTGTAAACTGTGTTTTGTTGAGGATTTTAGGGTGTTGGTGAGTAAGTTGGACCATCAGGACAGCTGTAAAGGACAGCCATCATGCTTCCGACTGATTCACTGAAACGAGCGAAGCTGACTCATTTCTGCCACACCCCCCACACACATACAATATACACTGAAAATACTGTATATAATTGTAAATATCTGGTACACTGCAGTGTCTGTTTTTTGCACATTACACATTTGCTACATCTGTGGTTTGTTCGCATCTACGAATGTTTGTAGGTCCGTTCGTATCTGCGGAAATTCATAACTCAAATGTTCGTACATCGTTACTTACTGTACTATAAGTAAAACAAAAGAGTGGTACTGAGTGGTGTTCTACCTTTCACACTTATTCTTTTCTATTTTCATGAAAAACTCAGGAGACTACATTAGGTATTTTTTCCATCTAAAAACTGATCTGTTAAGTAATGTTGCTTTCTTTATAGGCATGCAATATTCATCTGTAATGTTATTTAATATACATTTATCATGCATGTTTGGAAATAACAAGCTATTATAAAGATACATTATAAAATTTATACCAAAGATAATATGACTTTTGCACAATGCTGTATATAGAAAATTCCTTGTACTCCTACAGTACATAAATAATTTAAAAGTTAAAACATTATATACAAAACATTTATATTATGTAGTTCAAAATAATGCATAAAAAAATTTAAGTAGTATCCATCAATAATGACTGTATATCTCAGTTCAAAAGACAAATTAAGCTCTTGTGTTACAAATGGTATTTAAATTTCACCTATACCATCTCAGACCCCTGTTTCAGGCAAATCCCACAAACAAATCCTATGCAAAAAAAAAAAAAAGTGTGCAATAAATAACATAATTTTGCCGTTATGTCTGAGGTCTGAATACTGATGAGTTTCAGTATGAATATTAATTAATATTAATCAATAATAATTCACTGTACACATGTAATGTAATTTTGAATATGCTCCTATATGAGGAACAGCTTCTATAGGGTGGGTGAAAATATCTGGCTCGGATAGCATTAGCACGCTTATTTTCATGCAGCATGGTGCACCACCCCATTTTGCTCTTACTGTGTGTGCATGGTTAGACCAGCATTTTCTTGTTGGCTGGGATGACACGGATCTCATGAATGGCCTCCAAGAAGTCCAGATCTCACTCCGTGTGATTTTTTTCCTTTGGTGCTACGCAAAAGGAGGAGGTGTACAGGACAAAGCCTCGCACACTGGAGGACTTGGAGGCACGGATTCAGGAGGTTCTCAACAATATCCCAAACAACACCCTTCAGAAGAATGTGCATTCCATCCCTGGGCATTTGAGGAAACTGGTTGATGCCAACAATGCCTATGTTGGAATTTAAACATTTGCTATGTAATAAATTACATGCACAATTTGTTTCAATAAATTTGTGTTAGAAATATGGACGTTATTACCAATTTTCAATGCCTAGTTACTTTTCACCCACCCTGTACATTGTATTTACCCAAATGAACCATGGCAGGTAAATGTGTAGTAGGCTTATTGGGGTACCTTGATGATGAAGGCCCTTATAAAATATCCTGTTAGTGAAGGTTTAACAACACATCATGACACAATGTATTGTGATGTACAAAGATGACCATTTGCATCCAGGAAATGTGCACTTTACATTATGGGCAATTATGCACGTATTGCAGGTTCTAATATGTACAATCAACAGACATACTGTATAATACGGAGAGCATGCTGGTTAAATCATCGTCATGACTTGTGAATGACCTGTCCCCAGGGCAGACAATATATTTATTAGACAAAAAAATCTTACTATGATTAAGATTTAATCTGGTGAACCTTTTTTATTATCCTGATAGATACTTAAACTTGACCAAACTATATCATTTCAGCTTTGACACACCTCTTATTTCACAAGAACCCATGCATATTAGTCTTAATTTTTATAAAAGAAATTCTATACCAACACATTAATGTTCAAACACATTTTTGTTACACCCTCTTTGTGTTTCTATGGCCGTCTCCACTGTATAAAGTGCCCTGCTTTGTGTACGGGATATATTATTGTGGGATTCTACACAGTATTATAAGAAGGAAAATGAGTGAATTTGCGATGATGAATCACTTGCATTGACTGACTGAGGGAGTGGCAGGGGGGCCACAGCAAGGCAGCAGCTGGAGGAACCGCTGTTTAATACTTTTTTTGCTTTGGCTGGGTGTGTTACCTGTAAGTCACCAATCATAACAAAGGATTAGATAAAAAGGGAGCACTGAAGGCATGCATACAGAACAGCCGTGCGGGCATGCTCGCAGACACACACACACACACACGCAGTGCAATCCACTATGAAGAGAGATTGTGGAACCATAAGAAGAAGCCTTAACTTGACAGAACTGCTTTATGCTAGACGTTGAAATGCAAGCTGCATCTGAGCAAAGTTCTCTAAATATGGCCGTAGTATGGAAGATGTCCAGTTGATGAGTGAAAGTCCTTAAAATCTGATGGCTTGCCAGATGAGGTGATAAAGATAATGGTTGAGCTGGAAAGTGCTCTGCTTGAGGTAGCAGGTTCCCATCATCAAGTAATGGCATAAGATTAAAGATACAAGAATGTGGGTCTGATTTGGGATTTGATTATGATGCTGACTTGCCCAATCATGCCCTCAGAAATGTAGCTATAAAGATGGAGTATCGTTCCCACCAGTTTGAGGACCTGACTGGCAGTACAATAAAAAGTCGAATCAATGACAGTTCAAACTGATGGATGGCAAGGTGTTGAGAGTCTTCTGGTAAGGACAAACTAAGGTCCTTGGTGTAGGCTTTGCGTTGGGTAACTTTGGTTATTCCAATTTGCAGACCTGGTGGCAATTGGAACTCAATAATAGTAGTGGGACAGTCCTTACTGCAGAAGCAGAGGGTCAGGGGGTTACTTAATTTGACTCCAACTTGGTAGGAGGAGCTGGGACTCAGAACTTGACCAGCCCACAAGGCAGTGGGCACATGTTCAGTCTAGTTCAGCCTCCTTAAATAGCTGATGTATTGAAACTGGTAAGTTTGAAGCAGAAAAACTTACATGAATAGTGGTATAAAGTTTCTTTGCAATGTTTCTAGCAGATTAAGATATACCTGTTGAGGTACAAGAAGAACCTTCAACAGGGGAAACTGTCCATCTCTGACTGGCATTGAGATTTGACAAATAGGGATTTTGGCTAAGGATACTTTTTTCATTCATTCATTTATAATAACCACTTTATCCTAAACAAGGTTGCAGTGTAACTGGAACCAATTCCTACTAGGTGCGAAGCAGGAGAATTTACCCCAGATGGGATGCCAGTTTATTACTTTGCACCAACTTTTTTCCAACTGGGGACAATCTGTTGTACAGTATCTAATGTGCCTATCTGCATTTTGTGCGAGGTTGGAGGAAACCCACGAAGCAAGAAGAAATCAACACAAACACATGAAGAAAATGCAAAATCCTGCACAGAGGTCTGGATTGATCCCAGGACCCTGTGGCACTGTGCCACCAACAGTGCCTCCATGGGGGAAAAAAAAAAACCTTTGTCAAAGAATGCAAAGGAAATATGAAAACTATCTTGTTTCATGTCTGGGCTTTCCCTT
This sequence comes from Clariallabes melas, assembly GCA_030014275.1. Taxonomy (NCBI): domain Eukaryota; kingdom Metazoa; phylum Chordata; class Actinopteri; order Siluriformes; family Clariidae; genus Clariallabes; species Clariallabes melas. The sequence continues at coordinate 10,058,826 of JAQMYI010000013.1, read as the reverse complement.
AAGCGTCAGCTATTTCCAAAGTCAATTTTCATAAAGGAAGATGAACATTTGACAATGGATACAGAACTTTGAATTGTCATGGGAAGTCATACGTTTAAGTATTAATTTTCTACATGATGATTGAATAAGAGAACTGGTGATTCTATGGAATGATCAAGAGATATTTCATACAATTTAGAAGTGTCTAGACTACTCCAGAGTTGTGATGAAGACAGATAAATGATATGCAGGCTCACATACACATACACTTTCATATTTTATGCCCAAAACATGCAGTACTGTATACCACTACAAAATGGATTTTGCTGACCAGGCTTCAAAGAGTGTTTTAAACACACAAAAAATTTGGACCACAAATTAAGAGCAACTGATCCTTTTTTTTTTTAACCCAATCCAACCCTGCATGTACTGTAGAGGCAGCTTTTGATCAAGCTGAAGACCACAGATTTTTAAGGTACCAAATGCATAATTATCAGTTCCAAAGTCCTAATTAGAAATGTTACCTTTTTAACCATTCTTCAGCAAAACATACAAGCCAACCCCAACCCAAAATACTATGACCCATCTCATGGGAATAGCAGAAACAACCATGCTGTGACAGCCATTCTAATCGCTACTTCCATTTTACTCCTTGCAAACGTTCAATATACAGGGACAAAAATGACTTTTACATTAAAGTTTGGTCTGATATATTATTCAAATTCTTTAACTACAAAAACAAATCCTGGATCAACCGCATTTATCTTTATAGACAACTTCCTTTCTGTCAGGGACATACAGTAGTAGAGTAGATTGAGAGCCTATTCAGGAAGTACAGTATGAGGCACAGATTTTCTCTGGATGGGGCACAATCTTTTGCAAGTCACCATGCATGCACATGTTCGGCAATTTAGATTAGCCAGTTCACCCTTTTTTTTATCCACATCTGGCTTCTCTGTTTTCCTGCCACAGGAAAGCCTAGAGGATACAAGAAGATCACTGACAACTCCACATAGTAACCTGATCTCAAGGTCGAACCAGGGCTCCTAGAGCTGTGAGGCAGCAATGCTACCCTCTGCACCATATTAAGATACCTCACTTGGCCAGACCATTTTGGCCAGAGTGCCAAGAACAAAATTAGATCAGTGTTACTAAAAACTTTTGGGACACTCTTGTACCCTCTTGTACCACCATGGCAGCAAGAACTTGATCTTTCTCAGTGTTGCTCCAGCAGTTTGAGAGATGATAGCCATGTGTGGCTCTTTGCTTTTTCTTTTTTGTCGATTGCCATTCATTCCACTCAGCATTGTTGAATATGGACCCCTGGGCCCGTATTCACAAAGCTTCTTAGAATTCTCTCAGAGAGCTCCTATCTTAGCTTAAAAAGTCCTAGCTGGGA
>JAQMYI010000013.1:10005799-10017835 GCA_030014275.1 Clariallabes melas | reverse complement strand
GCACAGAGAGAGAGAGAGAAAGATAGATAGAGAGAGAGAGAGGGAGAGAGATGCTGGTGGGAATGGAGCTTAAGGGACTCCATTATACCCAAATGCACACACCCTTTTAAGTCCTCCTAAAATGAACATGAGATGGAACTTTTAAAGAGTTAAGAGCAAAGGTGATCTCCCGGATAGCCCAGGCGTAATTGCAGGTTGAGAGCAATTACGGAGCAGTAATGGTTATTTAGTGCACTTTTCTCTTCGTTTTAAAAAAGGAGCAATCAATGTGTATGTAATTTCCCCGTTTAACAGATATTCCCAAGGAACAGGCACGGACCATCAACAGCGCAGGGCAGAAAGGCATCTGTACAGTACATACTGCCTTATGGCTAATAGTGTTCAACGATCACCTTTCCTGGAAGGTCAACATAATATCATCTTATATCCCGAGTACTTTAACTGTCAAGGACTTGGCCGGAGACCAACTCGATGGCCAAAAATACACCAGGTTCGTCCCGTCATCCTTTCTAGAAATGTCTGGGCTTGTCTTTAATGCGTCAAACATAGCAGATTGAATGCTTAAGTTCAGTCTTCAGTTTTATAAATGAAATTGTCAAAGATTTGACCTTAGCTGGGTGTTACTGACACACTGGTCTGATTGATTCTCAAAAAGTCAGCTGGATTCAACTCGGCCCTTTCCTGCACTCGTCTGAAAATGTTATCAAATTATTGACTAAAATAAATGTTTTCCTATTTATATCAATTAGTGTAACAACAGTATATGCATACAGTACAATTATTCAGCTTATTACTGAATTCCAATAAGTCGTCCTATATTCATAATGCAATATAACTCACTCATTGTGTATACCGCTTTATCCAGTATAATGGTCGGGGGGTTTAGTCAGTCTGTTTTATAATGCATTACTAACACAGTATACAATGAGTTTATACACATATTATAATCCATTACATCACCTGATATTAAGGCGTCGTACAGTATGCATTACAAAGAAATATGCATTAAGCAACTGTGTAACTACTGAAAGATTTACACTGATCTGGCACAATATTCAAGCATTTATAACATATTACAATTGATACAGTTGTTATAAGTTGTTAAACACTGTGTTTGGGATCAGGGGTAGCTCAGTGGTTAAGGCATTGGTCTATGGTTCCGACAGTCCTAGGTTGAAGTCCCATGACCACCTGTCGGGCCCTTGAGCAAGGCCCTTAACCCTCAACTGCTTTGATGTATAATGGAATAAAAACGTCGCTCTGGATAAGGGCGTCTGCCAAATCCCTGAATGTAAATGTTACAGTCATCATGTACTGTATAATACTACTAATAGTTCATTTGTTATAATTAGCGATGCACCGATACCACTTTTCGTCAGACCGAGTACAGGTTCAAGTCATTCCTTTTGAGTACTTACTGTATCAGTAGCTGCTATTCCCCCAAAGAGCAGTGTGAACACAAGATACAGCATAAAATGCACCTGTTATGGCTTTCGCTAGAGGACCCTGAAACTGCTTTGCATGTATAGCAACACTCTGCAGAGTAAACTCATCATTAATCCACTTCGCAGATGCAAAAGGCTGACGGTGCTGGTCCTAGTGATGTAGCTGAAAGCTAAATTGGAAAAGAGAGATTTTATTACATGCAATTGGGCTTATTGGAAAAGCCATTTACTATTATACAGTATATCTACCGTGGCACAGTGACTTAGTGGTTAGCACTGTCGCCTTGCACCTCCAGGGTCCGGGTTCGATTCCCGCCTCTGCCTGCATCGAGTTTGCATGTTCCCCCCTCAGTGCTTGGTGGGTTTTCTCGGCATACTCCGGTTTCCTCCCACAGTCCAAAGACACGCAGATTAGGCTATTTGGCGTTTCCATAAATGTAGTCTGCTTCAGATTGGTAGCCCGTTCAGGGTGTATAGGTTCCAGGCTCCCCCGACCCTGAATACAGGATAAAGCGGTCTAGACGATGAGTGAGTGAGTACGTCCTCTATGGTTGCTCGTTAACGTGGGAGTGCGCAAATACGACGGTGGGCCCTGGGAACGGCTAAATTAGGGGAGGAAACTTGGGGATATACATCTATTTGCCACCTTTAAAAGGCAAGGATATATATTTTAGAAAATGTTAGATAAGATAAGATATATCCAGAAGGAAATAAAAAAAAATAATAATAATAAATGCTCTTTTCTGAGCTGAAATTTGCAACACTCTTGTGCATTTGTGTCTATCAAATGTAATAAATAGTTGGATTTCACTTTCACCTTTGTCACTGTTATTAGAGAACACAGTACTGTCAAGCAAGCAAGGCATGAACAGACCAAGAGATGCCATGCTAAGATCGGTTAGCAAGTCAGACAGACGCGAGAGATATACCGCTAGCTTAACCTTTATTTTATTTGCTGTCATTAATATTAAAGGTGATAAAATATAAGCTAACCTGATTGCTTTTCCCGCTGTCCAGTTTTATAGCGTTTTTTTTCCTTCACAGTCAAAAAAATAAAGTTTCACTTTATCCTCTCATCAAAGTTGTCAACATTGACGCCTGCTTGGGGCTGCATAAGGCTTTTGGGTTGCATAATGAGCGTCCAGTAGTCTAGTATCAAAAGAATTTTACGAGTAAGAGATAAGTAGAAAAAGCCAGTACTTGACTAAGACCTGATACTGGTACAATAGTTATAATGCATTATACCACTTGTGCCTATAATATAACACTTCTGAACATATATATATATTTTATTTATTTATTGATTTATTTTTTATTGCGGTAATCGCGATATAAAGTGCAGCACATGCAAGTTTAGCTACTTATGAGCATTTACTGTATGCACTTTCATACCATGCAATATAGTGCATCATGTATGTCATATAACACATTGTGCACTTATAAAGTATTATGAATACATTATGAGTTTTTAATTTGTTATACAGGAAATATACTACAGGTAGTCCCCGACTTACGAACGAGTTTCCATTCCTGGAGCACGTCCGTAAGTCCGATTTGTTCTTAATTCTGACAAAATGTTTGTGCATCTTTGTATTGGACTGTGAACTCTGTTTTGTTGAGGATTTTCCGAAATTAGGATTATTACAGTGTCACGTGATACAAGTGAACTACTTCCGTGATTGAATGGGAAACAGATACAAAAAAGTCCTTTTGTATCTGTGGAATGTTCGTAAATCGGGGACTACCTATACCTAACTTTAAAAAGAATGCATTACAACACCTGAGTCTATGGAGTACTTATGAGCATATTATAATGAATTATAAAATCCAAGGTTATAAAATCACATGCTTTACAGTGTTACATTTTTATACAGACTAATCCCTGGCATTGTAACATCCCATGTATGCCATAAAGCACATTATTAAAGCAATTATAATGCACCAAAATGGGTAGGAAGTGTTACCAAGAAAACAATGTGAATACTAATTTACATTATGGTACACATACAGTACTATGTGTTAAAATGCATTATAACACCTGTGTCTATAGTGTTCTTATGTAATCTGATATTATGAAGTTAAAAGCTTAATAAAGTGTTAAGCATGCAATTATTACGACTACTTAACATTTATACCTGCTCATGATTATCAGGTAGGTTATAATGCATTACAACATCTGTGTTACCTGTGCATCTACCCAATAATGTATAATACCAGATATGAGCCTGTATAAATGGTAAGTACAGTATGCTATTAATCGAATCATGGCACAATCCTTTACGCTCTTTATGATAGCTTTAGTAAATCTGGAAGCACGGTAGAAAAGTGTGCTTTCTTTTGACGCACTGTGGCGACACTGCAGCGGTTATGAAGTCTGGTCACGCCACGAACACTGCAACAATTTTTCACCAGACACGGTTTGAGGAAATCACAATATGTTGTGCTCTCTACTACACCATGCTGCCAAACAATGTTATGAGCTGGTCGAACCATGTGGGGAGGGGGTAATTTTATATCATATCATATATAAGACAAAGTGGAATCTCCTGGCATTTTGTGGCTTTCTTTTTTTTTTTTTTTTTTGATGATTCTTGGCGTCAGATCAGCAGTCTGTTCTTGCTGAAGAAACAGCAGCAGATATCCATCATAATGTAAATGCTTTTACACCGGGGATATAACGTAATAATGATTTAGCACACAGGACCAGGACCAATCCGTTTAGCAGAAACCTTCATTCCAGTGCCATTTTGAAATATTTAGGATGAAGCCGTTTTAGCATCTGTTTAATTTGCATTTAGGGAGTTTTGTTACAGGCATAAGGACAAAAAGTTAAAAAGATCAGAATGTTTTTTCAGCCATATGAGAAAACATTTAAGCAGTTTCCTATGTTGTGTGTTTTGGATATACTGTACAGTAATAATGCTTGAATTTTGACCGATGTCTGTTTCACACACACACATACACACATGATGAACAGAATAGGAGGATATAGGAGGACATGATGATGCTGATGTGAATAGTGATCCCTGTGTGTCGCATATGCTTTGCAGGCAGACGATACAATGAATTAGCTAGTGTACATCTATATGGTGGCCTGCGGTCCACATCTGGACAGAGTGACAGTTCTATATAGACCCTGATGCCTTTCTGATAAATGAAAACAACTAATACATCAGTATTCTAGCGCTTTTGCCCTTAAAATGCACTGAGGAATCATCACCGGACACCATTTTGTCTCTGTTTTCCCTCCATCGTATTGGACTGTGAACTTTTGTTGAGGATTTTCCGAAATTAGGATTATTGCAGCGTCATGTGATACACGTAATACACGTGACCTGCTTCCATGATTGAAGGGGAAGTAGAACCGCAGTCTTTTCTTATCTGCGGAAATTTCGAATGTTCGAAAGTCGGGGACTACCTGTGCCTAACTTTAAAAAGAATGCATTACAACACATGAGTCTAAAGTGTACGTATGAGCATGTTATAATGTATTATTTACCCTGAGATTCTTTACAAAGCAACAACTAATACATCAGTAATCTAGAGCTTCTGCACTCAAAGTGGGCGTGGATGTAGTGTATGGGTCACCCAATTGAACCAATTAACGTAATAGACTATCAAAGCATGGCTTACTCCAAGAAAAAAAAGGAAGGTAGACTATGAAAACAGAAAGTTTTAAACTAATTACTTTCAAATGTCCCGAAACCTCGGACCCAATGAAAAGCAGTAATGTGAAGCGCCACTATGAGATAAAACATGCATAGTTATGGCAAACATGTTCAATTTCAATTAAATTTCATTTATATAGCGCTTTTAACAATGGTCATTATCTCAAAGCAGCTTCACGAAATGAAAAGAAAATTTATGGAAGTTAAATCCACAGAAGTTTGAGGTGAGGGCAAAATACCAGAACTGAGAGCCCGGTATGACAGAGCAACCGGATTGATTAAAGATTAATTCTATTCCATAGAAATACAAGGAAATACTTGTATACACAGCCATAAAAGTTCAAACTGTCCACGTTTAACGTAGTTACTGAAAACTGATAATAAATATTCTTTAAATGCTATGGAAATTTTTAATTGCTTATTGACAGACTTAAAATGTTATAGACTGCACATACTGTACATAGAGAGATCTGAATCTTAACACAAACATGAAATTCGGACCTCGACTCGACAATCCTTTTCCGTCCATCCACTACATAAATATGGCCGGCTTGTAAAACGAAACGGCGTTAGCACAAATGACTTAAACCATCTTGTGTATTATATTACATAGCAGCAGTTAGTGTAGGTGGCATGGCATGACCATTTACGGAAAGGGAAATCCTGCACCAATTTACAGTACGTCAGGTGACTACAGTAGATATGAAGGTTGTAAGGTCAGGGACAGGCTTTGATTAGCATTGTTACCATTTCTCCAAAAATGAATTTATATCTTATCGACTATGTCAGCCAAAGCACACTTGGTTCGTTGTAGCCTTGCACGGGTATTCAGCTTGAGCTGTCTAATATGGACAGATCTGAACCAGTGACGCATTAGGAATTATTAATACACGCCACCGAAATGAATTGTTTTGTTTTCAGCTGTTAAAGATATAAGATCACCTTCTTTGCCAGTGGGACACAGTAATCCATTTGCCGATTACAAACAGCACACGCTGGGACAAATCCTTCTTCCTTTCTCTCTAATATCCATGAATCACCCAAACTCATGAAGTGACTCATGCTGAGATGCTTTCCCAGCTTGCGAGATTTTCATTCTGCTCTTTGAAAGATTTAATTATCGTAATTTTATTCTAAATAAGATTTTATAAACATAAGCGCTACATCCAAAACCAGCAAATGGCACATTTCTTTTTTTTTATCCCCTGATACTGTCTCAGCAGTGATGAATTTTTCACCTGTTTAGGTCTGTCAGTATGGAAAATTGGTTCCCCGGGATTGTCTCGTACCCCGGATTAGAACACGGCCGCCTACCAGATGCTCCAGCCAGCGATGCAATGTGGTAGCGGTGCCCCCGTGAATGCCAGATATAATCAAGACAGATGCCACAGCCTGACTTCACCTCTGGGTGAGTGTGAGAACACAAAGGTATCTGGTCTCATCGGGAAGATATACAGTATCAATGCACTGTATTGTTTCTTCCTTTCTGACCTTCCTCGACCCCAGGTTCGATGAATTGGACCGTCATTCATGTTCACAGACTTCTTCTACACAATAAAAATGGCAGAAATGGTTCATTAAAATGATGTGAATGGTCCATAATTCAGTCCGTAAGTTCGTGGCCATAATTTCAATATGCATTTCTACCGCATCCTTTCAAAGAAGGATATACTTCGAAATTCTCTTTGGTACAAAGTACAAAAAAAAAAAAAAGGCAAAGAATGAACAGCTTGATAACTTTTACATGGTTTTTACATGTTTTTGGCACACAGCGTTGTTTTTCGACAAAACACAACACATCGTGGCTGCATTTTAAGTCATAAGCCGACATGTTCGACATAATAAACCGATTGCATTGCTCCTTTTTTTGTCACGTGATCACGTAAAAAACAAAAAAAAACATTTACATTTGGCAGACGCCCCTATCCAGAGCGACTTACCGTACATTTTTATCTCTTTATACACCTGAACAGTTGAGGGTTAAGGGCCTTGCTCAAGGGCCCAACAGGGACAACCTGGTGGTGGTGGGATTTAAACCTGGCATCTTCCGAACCGTAGTCCAATGCCTCAACTACTGAGCTACCCCTGACCCTAAAATACGAGCTTTGCAAAGACCGACTGACGTGAGTGGACTAATATTTGGGGAATTTAGAAGGCAAGAAAAAGGAGGCTTACAATCTGTTACTGAGAATGCAGCCATCTCCTCTTCCTCCTTTTAAAAGCCCTGGTTTGGTACATTTGGGATCCATGATGCACTATTATCGTGAATTTTAAAAAGAGATAAAAAGACGTGCAAACTTTGAGTACAAGAGATATGATGTCTGTGGGAATTTGTTGCACCTGCTGCATCTGCTTTTATAGCAACTCTTGTTCTGAATCAGGATTTTTGCACTATGTCATAAACTTATGGGACTACAGGGGTATGTACAGTCAGACAATGCATGATCAGACATTATGCAGTGCATACCTGTACTATGGGAAGCTGCTATGTCCAACTACTGAAGTGAAACTGAAACTGGTAGAGGAGGAGGAGGCTGATGATGCTGTAAACCGAAGCACACTCCGGGCAACTTGGGAACGCCGATTAGCCTAACCTGCATGTGGGAGGAAACCGGAGTACCCGGAGGAAACCCACCAAGCAAGAGAACATGCAAACTCCATTCACACAGCGGCGGGAATCGAACCCAGACCCATTTGTGCTTTTTCACCCTCTTGTGACTCAAAGAAAATGCAAAATATACAATATTCAAAATGGGTTTGCAATATTTTTTTTCTTTGTTTGAACCTGTTTGTGCAAGCTGCATTAATGGAGTTCTCCCATTTTTGCTGGCAAACTGTTCAGATCCATTTAATAATGGGTTCGTCTATAAATCCAGAATTAGCTGCACTGTGCATCACAAAAGGAAAAGGGTTAGAACTTGATGTGATTCATCTCTGTATTTTCAGATGAATACTGTGTTCTTTTTTTTTTTTTTTTTTGTAAATAGACGCATAAACATGCTGCTGTAAATAGCTAGCTTTCTTAGCCAATAAAAGGTGTGTTGCATTATGATTGATGATTCACTTCCATCAACGTTATTCAATACACTATTATTTTAGCCAATCCAGCTTTCTCTTCGAGTAGTTCCTACTGACACGCTGCATCACTGGGTACCAAGAAAATAGTGAAATATCAAGCAGTCAACAAACTGCTTTTTATTATTATTATTATTATTATTATTATTATTATTATTATAAGCATATTTTAACCCTGTTTTAAAGCATACGGTTTAGCCCATGTGTTGAGGTGCACTGTGGTCAAGTTCAAATGATGCAGCTTTTGCTTCAGTCGGATAATTAACGATCAAATGTCCTCTACTGTCAACATAATTTAGTGTAATGGCTTTAAAATGAAAAGTTAAATCTAAATTTAAATTTCTTAAGACCTCGCCTCGTCTCGTCTCCATGTATCTGAGGTGCCATCCATGTGTCTAACTCTTTACAGATACCAACTTGATTTATCAAGTGGGACTGCAGAAGATTCATATCAGTCTGAGTTGAACCTCGGAACGCATTATTGCATGGAACAACGGTTGTAGAATTTGACCTTAAATACTAATTGTACTTGCTTACTTATGTTTCAGGTGAAAAACTTCATGGCCGGTTCTTCAACACAACAGGAAAGTTTATAACAACCACGACCTATGGTAATGTTAATGTACTTACAGTCTATACACCTGATTCTATGGTACTAAATACACCTGTTCCTGGACATTCCTTCATGCAAAGTACTTCTAAATCTTAACTTAACTGTACATCAAGTTATTCTTAGACTGAAAGGTAAAAACATGCTCTCTAATCATATAACCATTTAGGAAACAGATTCTTCCAACATTTTACGGCAATATAATCATATTTTATAGCTTGTTAAATGGCCATTGTTCCTTTGATCTGGTCAGATTTTTTTGTCGGTACATGAAAAATAAAATCGCTGTTCATCTGATCTTCACTTCTATTGATTTTTCCAAATTGCTCACTCAATATAAAGGCCAGGATAATAAGGCTGCACTCCCCATCACTCCAACAGGGAGACGACGGAGAGAGAGAGATGTGCTTTTGGGATGGCGTGTCTTTCGAGCTGATAGATGAAAATGGCCCTGATTGCATTCTGCTAAGCATTACTATAGCACCAGTGGGCTGATATGGATGTTACATTGTGATAAGGACACGTTTCCTGGAAAACAGTTAAATGAATAGCGAGTTGCAAGCAACTCCAACAGTAATAATGAGAACTAAAAACACATTTCAAAGAAATTTGTAATATTGTGGAAGAAGTTTAAGCTTTTGTTAGTTTTTCCAAAAATGGTTACGAATTCTACTAAAATGCTTCTAAAGTACTCATTTATTAATGTCTTAGTATTGTCTTACATGCTAATAATGTGTGTGACAACAAAATGACCAGGTTAAGCCAAACTTTGACTTTATATTTTATATTATAAATTAAAAAAATTATATTTACTGTATAAAAATCTTTTATGTATCAGAAAGTAAGGCTCAACCTACAACAGCACTGATTTGTTGCTTTACTGCATTAATGATTCTAGCTAACATTTTTTGTTCAATATTGGAATTGCTAGGATAATGGAACTACTGTAATCATTACTAATACTATGCCTTTTTGTTGCCAGGCATCTGTTGAATATAACCAGGGGGTCCTTGGTTAATGTTCTAACTTATTGAGACCCTCATTTTTCTGCCAAGTACAGAACTGTGCAAAAGCCTTGACCCCATTCCCCACCCCATTACTTTATATTTAACTAGGAAAAAGACACTATGTTCAGTAATCTATTGCAACAAATAAATACATTATATAATTCTAATGACCTTTAAAGTCAATATTTAGTATGACCACCATTATTGTTTAACATACAGTATTGTGAACTCTCAGGAATAGTTATCAGGCTTCTTAAAGGACATTCCAATGCTCTTTGTTCCATTCACTGTCCAGATGTAACGCACACCGCTTCAATAATGTTGAGATCTAGGTTTTTAATAGGTCAATCAATTACTGACAGTGTTCAATTGTGGGGTTTATTCCTAGGGTTGTCAATGTTAACATGTTAACGGAGTAATTTGTGTAAAAGAAATTAGTAATCATATGACCAAGTTTGACCCTAATGGCAACACCAGGCGTTCTGAATGGCAAGTCTCATTCTAAAAGGCTTCTAGATGGAAGTTTGGATAAAACCAAAGTTGTGCGTTTGAGTTAACTTCAAGGGGAACTATAGTACTTTTGCAGGAATACATTAAACGTAAGATGTGGGATTGGTGGCTCAGGTGGCTAAGACTTTAGGTTGTTGATTTTCGGATCTGATGATCCGGGTTCGAGCTCCGCTATCGGTGGATTGCCTCACCCTGCACTGCCTACAATGCCGGTTCCATTTTAAGAGATTTTAATTTAACATTTGTTAAATGTTAATCTTTGACATAAGACTGCATAATCTGCTTTCCATGCATTTCTTTATTCCAACATTGCATGTTTATATTACAAGTAAATGTAAGTATTTTAAAATTGTGACTAATTGTGATTAATCGTAATTGTGATTAATCGTGATTAATCACAGACTAGGACTGTGATTAATTATATAAACATTTTTAATCGATTGACAGCACTAGTTTTTTTCTATCGAGGTATGCTTTGCCTGCATTGGCAGTGTGTTTGGAAGACAAAGAGGAAAGATTGGATCTTTGGAAGCAAAATATAAAGAAATGCAGGGTGGCTCTGGACCAGCACGGTACTGTACATTGTCCATATATCCTTGTTTAATCCTCATATGAGGGTGTGTGTAGGTATAATTGTTTTGCCAAGTGTCTTCCTGTGTAAGGACAATGTTTAAGGTTATAATTAAGTTCAAGTTTTAATAAGGAGAAACAGTGAGGAGAAAGTTAACTCAAACATAAGGCGTTTCAACAATGGAAGGTCCAGGAAATGAAAACACTATGGGTAAAATAATAATAATCAGCATAAGGAGTCACACACTGACTTATCATTTATACTCCTTCATACTGTATACAGGGTCACAGGGGGCTCCCTATCCCAGGAGCAGGAGGTGGGATACAGGGTGCCAATACATCTGAGGGCACACACACACATGCCCACTCACACAGTATGGGCAGTAAACAAACAGGACATGGTTAAAGAAATCAAGCACGTTCCTTAAGACTGAGGGGAAAAGAACAATAATGAATTTTTATTAGTTTGTCTCCGTTTTATGTTCACACGAATAAATATTCAGCATTTGTGCTCTAAATGATCCAGTAAGCAATAAAACTCACCCCTTCGCATTTCGATTGTGTCACAAATTAGAAATCACTTCATTTCTTTCCACGGTATAAAAAATTGCTATGCCTATATAATATAATATACTTATTAATACTATATACAGGACGGGGTATTAGATACTCAGTAAGCCACTATTGATTAGTTAATCTTAACATGATCTCAGATTCTCTCGAAGCTTTGCCTCTGAATTCATATTTTATGGAACATTTTCAGCGAAGTGAGCAGAACGCTGGGTCAGAGCTAAACAAAATGTCGATCAGCACCACCTGTCTTTCAGCATGAAGGACACAGCTCCCTGAAGCAGTCCACTAAGTCTTACTGATCATCTGTAGGAGAGACAAGGACCCCTAGTGGACACAAGCAAAGAGTGAGCCTTTAAAGTTCTTTGCATCTCCCACGCTCTCTATAATAAAAAAATAAAATAAATAAATAAATAAATAATAATAATAATAATAATTTTAAGACATAATATTTACAGTATAATGGATTTAAGTTTTAAGTTTAAGTTTTATATATATACTCCCCCCCCCCCCTATATTTCTATATTTTGCAATATTTTATTATGCCCTTATTTGTACAGCTTATTTTACTAGTTAAATTT
>JAQMYI010000013.1:9995587-10005699 GCA_030014275.1 Clariallabes melas | reverse complement strand
CGGTCGTGCAAGCATTTCACTGCATATCGTACTGTGTATGACTGTGTATGTGACAAATAAAATTTGAATTTGAATTTTGATTTTAATGCAGTTGGGACTAGAAAAGACCTGGTAACAAATTGCACCGCTGCAAAACGTGACACAAGACATTATGTCCACTATTATGTGGGTTTCCCTCGTGCCACCAAAACAGCACTCCACAAGACCTCTGGGAAGGAAAGGAAGGAAATGAGTAGCAGATTCTTTAAATGCAGCGAGTTGCAATGTGGGATATCCGTGCATCAGACTTGTTTGTCCAGCACATTCCATGGATGCTCGACCAGATTGAGATCTGGGGAATATGGAGACCAGGCCAACCTTGAGCAACCTTGAACTCGTCGCCTGCTAAGCCCCATACATAGCAAGCTGTAGCATGTTCTGATACCTTTCATTCACGGCCAGGATGTTTTTTTCAGTAATTTCAGACCGTGATCCTGTCTCCAGTTTATATACGGGACTATAATGGATAATTATTGTTAATGTTACGTCTGATAGGTGGGAGGCCTATCCAAGGAGACTAGACAGAGTGTATGTCTTTGGACTGTGGCAAGAAACCCCCCAAGCATGGGCACAAAATCTCTACGTGCTCTACCAGAGGTGGGGCGCAAACCCTCAACCCTGGAGACCACAACAATAACCACTATTCCATCATGCTAAACTATGTATATACAGTATTAAAAAAAAAAAAAAAGTTTTTATACTGTATGTCTGGTCTTTCTAAGAATTTTTCCCGATTTGCTCATTGCATCATCAGAGTCACATGATCAGATCATTACGATAAATATGAGTGGATTCGCAAGGAACTGAAAAGAAAACAAGTGATTTTTTTTTAACCAACCTATATTCATCACTTAGCAGTAACCAAGACTTTAAAAAAAAATCAATTAAACACACTCACCCTTCCTAAACAGCCAGTAAGAAACCGGGAAGAGAATGAACACCACCAGGATATACTCTCCTCCTAGACTTTCACCAGCTGGCACCATGATGTCCAAATTGATGCCCAGGAGTTTAACGCCTCCAGTGTACAGTATGTTCACACTTTCCGACATTAAGTCTCTCTTCATCATGTGTAAAACATCCCAACTTGCTACAGTCCCTAATGTCGAACACAAACACATCCAATCCTACTTCTAATCTGCTGCCATGTATTATCCTCGTTACTGCCCATTTTCACTACCTCCATCAGATCATGGATACTGACGCCGGACAAAAGCCGGCGCGATGTGTTTGTTGTTTGTTGGTGCTTTTCTGGAAGAACCATCAAGGCATCGAGGCCTGGTGTTTATACAAAACGTGACCCGGTGATGACAGATGTGTAGTGGACCATAAATTGGACTCTTCAAACGCAACAATATGCTTCATTGTGTCTCTTTGTGTGTGTGGGAGGGGTGAGGAAGAGGCAGGATTTCCCAGCTTCGAGTTATAAAACATTTATAGAACATGTCCCATTATTGGCTTATTATGCGGGCGACGTGCTGAGCCGGGATCGGTCACTCCAGTGCATTTCCAGGCATTTTTAGATACAAATATTTACTAATAACTGGAATTTGATTTGCTGCCTTGGCAATCGCATTACCTACTGGAATTTATGCTGGTCTAACACAGCTTTAGCACAGAGAATAATCGATTCCATTTCCATTAATTCACCACTTCTTTCCTATCTGGGTTGGAATCCATTTTTATAAATCCTTAGCATATTAAAATGTACATATATTGTACATATATTACTTATTATAGCAATTGCACTCATACTTTTTTCATCTATCATCTCGGCTTTATGTTATTGTTCTGCTCCGGCTGTGTGACTATCATATCTACCTGCGTTGAATTTTGAATGCATTTACTTTTATATATATATATATATATGGGATGATGGAGCTAGTTATTAGTGTCAGGATAATGGTACTGTACTGTATATACAGCTCACAGTGGAATCTGCAGATGATAGATCATTTCGTGTGTGTGTGTGTGAGAGAGAGAGAGAGAGAGCTACTGCACATTTAGAAAGACAAGAAAAAGAGAGGAGGCTCATTTATTAGTGATGCTCTTGTCACTTGTGCACTGTGTGAAATCCTTAGATCTTCACTTTCAGGTCTCGGCTTAACAGCCTACCTTCGCCGAATTCTCTTTAAACACAGACACACACACACAGAGTCAGAACAAAAGCCTTTACGAGCTCGCAGCATCTCACCTTGGCGCTCATTCTTCATGCAGCTTCTCTCTCTTGCTCTCTCTCACCCTCTTCACATTCTCTCGTGCCTTCTTTTCTTTCATCAGGCTTATCATTGCGACTCCCTGAGATAACCTTAAGCTGAATTAAACACACCGAAACAGGTACTCAAACATTTAGGTTCCTGAAAGCTCGGAATACTCAGCGATATGCAGAAAGGCATTTTATATATATATATATAATAGGGGTGCTGGAATTTATATGCAGCATAAAAGCAGCATGCAGTCTGACATCACACCTGAATGGCGTTCAAATCATTTCTCTTTGAATAGAAAGTGAGTCTTGATTACAATGACTCATGACACAGCATGGTCGAGTTCTCGTTTCACATGTTAGTGATTCATGTTCAGTAGTTCAGTAGACCGTAACACAAACAATGCTGATACTTTATTGTTTTTAGAGTAACTGTTCATTTACAGCCAGTAGGACTCAAGTAAAAGTCCTTCATTTTCATTTGTAGTTGAGTGCTTTTTGAATTTTACTCATCTTAAAAAGGACTTAAGTATCAAAATACTGGGCTTGCAATAGCTTGTAGTAGTCTTTAAGTCCTAGGAAGTCTCTCTCACACTCCGTACTGTTTTGTTTCCATCGCTTCTTCTGATTTCAAACATCTTCTACATGCCTGAGCAGTTCACCCAAGGGGAAGGCAAATCATGCAATTACATATAATAGTCAGCAGGTGGCATTGTTCCTTCTTCAAATGCTACAAGCTACCGTCGTTATGTAACAGAACCTCATGCCCAAATGTAGTGAAGTAGAAAGTACAGATATTTGTTGTGTATTGGAGTTCAAAGTAAAACATATTACGCAACTAAATTACTCAAAGTATGAATACGTGAAAACTGTACTTAATTACAGGAAGTAAATTGATAGATTTATATATATATATATTGCCAAAACTATTGATTCGCCTGCCTTTACATGCACATGAACTTGCGTAACATCCAATTCTTAATCCATAGGGTTTATTTAATATGATGTTGGGCCACTCTTAGTATTTACGATGTTGGACAAGAAGGCCTGTCTCATAGTGTCCGCTCTAATTCATCCTAAAGGGTGTTCTTTCGGGTTGAGGTCAGTACTCTGTCCAGCCCAGTCAAGTTCTTCCACACCAAACTCGCTCATTTATAAAGCCAAATATTTTACACAATTGGCAACAGTTGCTTCTCTAAGACTTTTGCTTATGTCTTTTCCTCTTCTCATTGTGTTCCATTACGCAAAGAAAATATATTTCTTTATACATAAACTGTCAATATATTAAATAATTTAGTGTTCTGATATAAAATATATTTACAATATACATAATAATATATTGTATTAATATATTACAATATATTGAAAAATACTTAAGGAATTGCCGCTTTTCATATATTTGAGAAATATATATCTTAATGTATGTAATTTTATATTTAACAATATACTTCATAATATATTGATTTGATTAAATATATCTATTTATTCATATATATTTTTTTTACAATATTCTTATGCAATATGCTTGCATGTGCAAGACCATAATGAGATTAAAGCCAGATATAAATGAGATGAATGAGAAATATTATAAAAGTGTGTGTATATAATTTTTAAACATGCATAAAGTTTGCATGTTTAAATGTTTCAATAAAACAATTATAAGTATAAATATAATGGTTTTTGTCTGCATCACAATATATATATCCATACATGGTCTATTCATATATTGCATTATATTAATAAATATAAGCACTAGTTTCCTATATATGAAAATGTATTACTTAATATATTGCCTTTTTTTTCTGTAAAGGTAAACATACACCTGAATTCTCCAAACCAGCAAATTGACAAAACTTTTGGTATTATAGAGGCTTGACACCTGCTGATGACCAACTAATGATTAGTAGCACCTGGGGTACTGTAGTGTCACTTACATTTTATATTTATTTTTGTCTTAATTTTTGTTAAATAATTAATGGCATGGGTGGAAAAAAAAAAGAAAAAAATTGTTGTTGCACGCCTGCGTTTGTATTTTCCTAATACTGAGAACTGCTACGAACAGACGATTAATTATGAGTTCACAAAAGAATGTATAATTAAAATATTAAAGTGGGCGTGCTTACTTTTGGACATGAATGTACACAGTCTGGCAAAAAATAATAAAAATAAAAATAATATATATATATAACATTGGGTTTAATCTCAGATGATGAGACAAAGACTGATCTGGACGATTTATTATATTTATTATTATTATTATTATTATTATTATTGAGTGCACAGTTATACAGTAAGGAGTAATGTATACCTGTAAGTAGATTAAGCTTTAAATGTAACATCAAATGTGGATAAAATCATTATGTATTATCTTTTTACATCTGAGCGTAAGCAGATTGTAAAATATTAAAGTATCTCAGACTATATACAGGAACTAATATCTACCTATGACAACGTATATGTGTTTCTAAACTGCTCATAAAAGCCAAAGACATCTTTTCACATGTAACTGGAAAATACACATTATTCATATTTGAGTGTTTATTTGCTCTTTGTGTATTCACACCACAGCTGCACTCTCCAGTCTTACAAACACCCATCGGCTTATCAGTTCTCATCATTTCCAGTGTGCTGGTTGACCTGCAATGGCAACTTCTTGTCAGGAGAGGGCAGTACAGCCATTACACCATCACTCTCAGAGAGACAATGTGTTGCAGTATGGATCCTATAACAGAGAACCAGGCAGATGCTGTGATAAAAATAAAAAAAGAAAGCTGCAGTGCTAATTAATACAGCAACTTCAGTCGATTTTAGCTCTGAACCACCGAAGGAACAGCAAATATCCTGCACCTTTTCCACACGATGTTGGTTAAGAAGCTTTTTCCTATTCAATCTGTATTACAACAAGTTGCACAAATCGACAAAAAGCGTGTGTTGAGATATTTATAGATTAAAAAAAAAACATTTCTCTCTCTACAGAGATACAGTACCTATATATGTCTGTACATCCTCTATTGGGTCACAGGGTGCTCAAAGTCTATCCCAGGGGACTCAGGGCACTAGGCAGGGTACACTCAATCGGACACAGGGAAACAACGGGCAATTTGGGAACGCCTATCATGCATAATAATCTGCATGGCTTTAGACTGTGGATGGAAACTGGAGAACATGCTAACTCCACACATGCAGGGTTTGAGTCCTGAAGCAGGGTTGACCTGTAGCGAAGTGTATGTATACATGATGCAGTGCGTGATGATCTCTGACAGCAGAGAATAGGAGAACATCCCAACTAACGCAGCCCAGTGAGCTAGAGTGACTCTCTTTGAATGCCAATGAGAATACACACATACACACACACACACACACACACACACACACACACACACACACACAAGATCCAGAGTTGGAGATATGTCTAAAAAATGTAAATTAGTCCGAGCTTGACAGAATTATCTCCAACACCACAGAACATATTTCTCTAATCTTAGAACAGGGCAGAACATCAGGGGGCTCAACATTAACACCTGAGACTGTTTGGAATTTTCTTTTTCAAATGTTGTTTCAGTGAGCGTGTGGCTCTTCTCACTTCCCGTTCTTTCAGCTCCAAAGAGATGTTCAGTCGTAGCCCATCAGCGCTAACGGTCAGTGTGTTGCGCATTCTGAGAGGCTTTCCCGCCTCAGCACATTTGCAAAAAGTAATTACTTCCTGTCAGCTCGAATCAGTCTGGTCATTATCCTTTCTCGGAAACGACGCATATCTGTCCGTAGAACCGCTCATCAATGGGACTTTTTTTTCTTTTTTTTTAATACCGTTCTGTGTCACCTCTAGTGAGAAAATTCTCAAAGATAAGCTAACAAACCACGTCACAGTCAAAGTCATAAAGTGATGAATGACTCCACCTGTATCACCAGGACTCATCGCTTGACCTCAAGCTTATTTTGAACGAAACTGCTTGACTGCCATAGTGTTCTGTATGAAACCTTCCATATTTATTTTCTTAAACAATTTAACACCGGGTTTGAAGTATGTGTGTTAATGCTCCAGCTTAAATGTGTATCATTATGTATATCATTCAGATACTGCATTTTTTTTATCCCTCAATCTCGTAAACTTATTTCACTCTGCGTGAGCCAGGGGAGGCGGATGTTCTCATATGAGGTCACATTAGGGGAAAAGCCAGGGACTTGTTCAAGCCTGACAATACAAAAAAGAAAAAGAAAAAAGGAATGCTTCATTTCTCATGTTTTTTGTATACATGCATACTGGAGACCCATCTCTAAAAATGACTAAAAGATACACGCTTACTGTATATAATATACAATTATAATAAGCTTTTATGTAGGGTTAGAAAAACATTCCAATTATCGAATAAAAAAATGATTCGCAGTGGGTTAGTGGTTAACACTGTCACCTTGCACCTCAAGGTTCCGGGTTCGATTCCCACCTCGGGACTTTGCATGATCTCCCTGTGATTGGTGGGTTTCCTCCGGGTACTCCAGTTTCCTCCCACAGTCTGAAGACATGCAGATTAGACTAATTGACATTCTCAAATTACCCATGTGAGTGTGTGTGCCCTGCGATGAATTGGCACCCCCATCCAGGGTGTACCCCGCCTCATGCCCTAAGCCTCATGGGATAGGCTCCAGGTCACCCGCGACCCTGAATACAGGATAAAGTAGTATAGACGATGAGTGAGTGATTCACATATGCAGATACACATATAAATGATTCGAAGAATGATCTACACATGATTAAAAAACAGAAATATCTATTGGTAGATATAGCATTTACAGTATAATATAAATGTTATACAGCTATACAATTAATGTTATCTTAATTGTACATTATTTTAAATTACACTGAGAACTGAACTCCAGCACAAAGTTATGTAGGGGGAAAAAAAAGAAAGGGAAGGCTGTAGACGAGGAGAATGAGCTCATGGATTTGGATTAGGACGAATTAACTCGCTCGCTTATGCGGATTCGCTCCACTCCCACAGCGCACAGGAACACACACAGTGTGTGTGTGTATAAAGACTGAAACAGAAACCCACATGGATCTCCTACTCTCTTAATGATTCCTATGATCTGTAATTTCAATACTTGTGTGGAATTCATGAGGAAATTAATGCTTACACAAAACATAAGCACACATACTGCAAAGAGAGAATATGACTCTAAATACTAATTTTAATAATCTGCATAATTCTATCGACATTCTCATAATCCTCCAACTCCATCGTTTATCTTTAAAAACAATTAGGGGACCTGATTCTGTCCAGCACTGATATCAGAGTTCAAGGGTCACTTTTGCCTGACAGAACAGATGAAAGAGGAAAAAAAAAACAGGCACATAAGGGGAATAGATGACCTTGCTCGTCATTTAACAAGGACAGGGGGGACAGAAATAGAGAGAGAGAGAGAGAGAGAGAGAGAGAGGGAGGGAGGGACACAAAAAAGGAGGAATGAACCGTGATTCACCGTGACAATCAGGTGCTCCGTTGCCATGGCGACGGCGACAACGCACCAGTCCCGATGACGACAGAGCTGCTTACTCTAAACTCTAGGACTGTGTGTGTGTGTGTTGGAGATTTGAAGCTATAATCATAAACCCTTGTGTGCTCTGATTCAATAAAGAATGTTATGTGTGTCTTGTTCATTACACACAGGCTGATCTATTTCAAGTGTTTATTTCTTTTAATTTTGATGATGATATTTACAGCTAATGAAAACCAAAAATCTCAAAAAATTAATATTGCGAAAAAGTGAAATATTGGCGACTCAGGGTGTCACACTTTAGTCAGCGAATAAATTCAAAACACCTGCAAAGGTTTCCTAAGCCTTGAAATGGTCTCTTAGTCTGGGTCAGCAGGCTACACCTTCATGGGAAAGACAGCTGACGTGACAGATGATCATTGACATTGATACGACATGGAGGGTAAGACACAAAAGGTGGCTGGCTGATCACAGAGTGCTTTATCCAAGCTATTAATGGAAAGGAAAAAAAAAATGGTGCACAACCAACAGTGTCCTTGAGAGGATTGTGAAACGAAGCCCATTCAAGAATTTGGAGGAGATTCACAAGGAGTTAACTGCAGCTTCAAGTCAGTGCTTCAAGAGCCACCTAAGGGCTAAGAACAAAAAGGACTGGACTGTTGCTCAGTGGGCCAAAGTCCTCTTTTTAGGTGAAGGTAATTTTTGCATTTCATTTGGAAATCACAATTCCAGAGTCTGGAGGAAGCGAGGAGAGTCACAGAATCCACATTGCTTGAGGTCCAGTGTAAAGTTTGCACGGTCAGTGGTGGTTTTGGGAGCCATGTCATCTGTTGGTGTTGGTCCACTGTGTTTAATCAGGTCCATATCAGTCTGCCTGTTATGAATCTATATAATATGAGTTTCACTTTTTAAATTGAATTACTGAACTATTTCACTTTTTTTTTTTTTTTTTTTTTTTTACATAATATTCTTATTTATTGAGATGCACCTGTATATGTATAGGAAATACAATACATATGGAATTTCCTGATATTTTTTCTTCATTGTAAAACAATGCTAAAGGCATCCTAATATTAAAATATAATACATAAATAAAAACCCTTATTAGCTTTTAGATCCTAAAAGCAAGACTTGACTGGTATCCTTAATGTTTAACGTTATTAATTTTGTTTCCCCTTGTGAATGAGCCCCCCCGTGACATTACTGCGGGACACAACCGCTGACTATTTAAATGAAAATACAGTATCACTAGCACCAGAATCACTAAGCACACCACAAATCGTTCGATAGAAACGCGTATAATGTGGCCTTTTCAATTAAGTGTAAATAACTGTTCAGTGACTAAGAAGCAAAATCTAATCTAATTAAACATAAAAAGCAGATCAACAAGGTCAAAGAACAACGACAGTGGCATTTTTCTCTCCTTTTCTTCCCTCCTACACTCCTCTCTCTCTCTGGAGTCGTAAAAGTAGAAATTTCTGAATAAGTCATAAACTTTGAGTCACTGCCGTGAAAGAATTTCACCCTGGGTCAATCACACTGCTGAAAGCCTGTGGAGGCTTAGAGATGTGCACTGAGAGACTGCATCTAAAGTTCAATTAACAATAAAACCCTGTACATGGCCACCCACTGAGTTCATTTCCCCCTTTTACTCGCTATCTCCATCGCTGTAATTATCCTTCCTCCTCGTAATGATCTCTAACCTCTATCTGTGTGACATTTTACCTTCGCACAGACGCCGCTCAGATGCCTTTCTGCCACATATTCTTGTCTCTACTCCTTATTCTTCATTTTAGTCATCTTTTGGCTTAATTTAGCAGCACAGGTTTTGACCCTTAGGCACTTGCAGAAAAATTGTCACCCTTGTCATGAGGTGTACTCAGTCCTGAGGGATGGAGCAAGCTTCCTAGCTGAAGCTGAGAAAGGTTAAGAGAGGCTTTATAGGCAGTACTGAGAAAAGTTGTACAAATGATGGGACAGAATCTTAGGCTGTTTTTAAAACTTCGTACCGTGCCCGAGTACGACTGGCCACCACCCCTGCCAACTGCTCCTTCACAGCTCAGATTGCATGATATTAAAGCACAAAGCTGTTGTTTCGTACCTGATTACACTTGATCTACACACTCCAATACAGTAGGTGGCAGTATGTAATAGTGATGGGTCATTCATAAACGATTCGAACGAGTCTTTAACATGACTCAGAAGAACGAGTAGTCTCAGAGAGTGATTCGTTCATTTTCTACTGGGCGCGCATGCACAAAGTATCGCAAAACCTCCATAGGTTATGCACAGGAAACTGAAATGAGTAGTTTTACCTTAGAGTCTTCTAGTCTGAATCATTCGTTCTTTTGTCACGTGACTCTCATAGACGCTA
>JAQMYI010000013.1:9982550-9995487 GCA_030014275.1 Clariallabes melas | reverse complement strand
ACAAACGACTCGTACTAGAAGACTCATGAGAATAACAGCTCAATTCTGTTTCCTGTGTAATGCACTGCATAGCGTCTATGAGAGTCACGTGACAAAAGAACGAATGATGCAGACCAGAAGATATGAGAGGTAACTACTCATTCTGTTTATCATAATATGTCCTTAGCTGCATTGTAATATTTCATTACTGGAACTACTGTATAGTCAAAATTTGTGTATGTAGACATGTTGGGGGTCTGTTTATTGAAAATTTTATTTTATTGCTGATCAAAAGAGCAAAATGACTCAAAATGATCCAAACTTCCTATCACTAGTATGTACCTAGTTGGTTTGCACAATAACTGTATCAGTAAGCACATACAGTAGAAGATAAGTACAGTAAAGTAAATCTCCCATGGTGTGCCTAGTAATACTAATATTTTGTAGAAAATATCAAAAACAACCCTCTGTTTGCAATACTCAAACAAACTGAATTTTCATTCTTGTTACTCCGATACAGTAGGTGGCGGTATACATCTAGTTGGTTCCTGAGCTGCCAAAATTTTTATCTGTACGACAAATACTCAGGTAATCACTTAACTTGATCAAATGATAATCTTCAAAGGTAACAGTTAACGTTTCTCCTGCTATCCATTGTTGAGACTACAAACGGTCGATATCTTGTTACTATGTTACTAATGTAAGCATATTTTAGTAAAATATACTTGTGCATGTCGCAATGTAACAATATGAAAATATTAATCAACATAATATTAATCTTAGTAAAAAATAATATAGAAGTAGGTAGAGAGTATGACAAGTCATAAAACATACTGGGTTCACTTAGAGGTGAGAAAAGCAGACAAAGTATGACAGGTCATAAAACATAATGAGTTCACTCAGAGGAGAGACAAGAAAAGCAGACTACTATGAGACAGGGGATGGGTAGTGATACTCAGTGTGTACCCAAAGTACATGGGAAAAAACCCTAGAGTGACCCAGACATGAACTGTACTTGTTTTATAATTAGCGGTCATGTGTATGATAAATAGACAAGAAAAGGCGGCAGGTGCCGGAGTCGACAGAGACACGAGCATAAGATAAGGCGGCAGGTGCCGGACTTGGCAGAGACACGAGCACACTTAATGAAGGATTGAAACATGTGTTGGATACACGGTGCTACATGTGCACCTGCAGTCGCGCACACATGTCGCTAAGAATAAGAATATAGACAAATAACCAAAAGACACACAATCAGTTTCTGAGTTTAATAAGAAGTTGAGACAACACAAAATAGCATGCGCATCTACATAATGACAAACAAGGAGATTCATGAAAAATTCTATATAAAAATATAAAGTATAAGGCCAACATAAAAGTACAAAAAACATAGGGGGCCTGGGAATGCATCAATAGCAAAATAAAATGCATAAGAAATCACATATCAAACATCGACCTTCTCTGAGTCAGAACAACGCCCACAGGAAGATCAGTAAGGGGGACAAAAGCAGAAATGCCGCGGTTCAGAATTGCTGCAGGTGCTGCAAGAAAATCCGTTTGGGTACCAACAGTTGCACTCTCGTTAGTTTGTGTACTAACGGACACTTTAAAATCAGTCTGAGTGGCAACATGACAAACAGACCTTAGAACAGAAGGAGCTGGAGTGCCAGACTCTGGCCGTACAGGCCTAAAGGCATGAGGAGAAGGGCTGTTTACCTCCAGACGAAGTCTCTTAGAAGGACCAGGATTGGAGTCATCCTTCCTGAAACATGTAAGCCCTCTCTCCTGTAGAAATTACATCAATGACACAGATGGCTGACACTCCTGGATGAGGCCCACAGAGGCGCAGTCCAGTAGGGTTGTAATCCGTACTGCCCATGCTGTTTGAGTCGTCCAGAGGGATGCAATGAGCACTTGGCAAGTACAATTAGCTATAAAAGATTCAAATAAAATCCGCAAGTACAACAAATTGGGAAACAAGACAAAAATATTGAAATAGTGCGAAAGAGATGCTTCTTACCCATGGTCTGTCTCTTGAGAACTGTAGAATAAACCAGGGAAAACCAGGAATGTATAGTAAAATTAAGCGACACCCTAATATTTTTTTTATAAATTAAATAAAAGAAGTGTAAAGATAATGGAAAGTAATTTGCAAGAAAAATTAATTATAATGGAAAAAAATATATCACTTGGTACAGATGACGTAGGGAGTCAGATGACGAGGTGTATGACGTAACATAATATGATAGATAAAACTTAAACATAATGGGTGAATTTATTGGAAAAAATTAAGTTATAATGGGTTAAAACTTTAGTAAGGATGGAAAAAGAAGTACAGAGGAGGGGACAAGGTGTGCATCCCTCCCCTTGAAAACTGTATATAATGAGTGTGCATGTAGCTGTCAGACAGTCTGCTCTTGATAATGCTTGGATTTATGACCTAAGCATTACAAGTGTGGCTGACTTGGGTTTTATTGCTGCAATAAATCCTACTTACTTCACCCAGATCTCCTCAGAGTCCTGAGTCGTTCTTTGGTCCTTTTTGACTAGTATTTGTTTAATATTTTTAATTAAGGTAACATTAAAAAGTGGACGATAAAAATCTCCCACACTCACTACCCTATTGCTATGTTTAATATTCTGGTATTACTTATACTACTGCTTCTACTCCTACTATAACGTGGTATCAAAAAGGTTTAAGACTAGTTTTGTAGCACTCCAACAGATGGCAGCACACACCGTCACTGGGGGCACCGACCTTCATAAGTCAGTGTGCCAAAAGACATCGCCCTGTGTACATCGGGAGCTGTTCAACTGGTGTTATTCTGACCAGGTGCGTTACCACGTCTGCAATTTCATCATGGACAGCAAGTTAGAACAAAGAGTAAGCGTGAAAATCTGCGTGAAACTGGGCAAATCTGCCTCAGAGACGTTTGACATGATTCGGTAAGATGATGCAATGATGAGGTGTTTTGAGTGGCATGCGCGCTTCAATAGCGGAAAAACATCACTGAAAGACGGCAAGAGATCAGGAAGACCTTCAACGAGCTGAACCCCTGAAAACATCGAAACCATTCGGCAAAGTGTGCATGATGATCGTCAGAGAACTTCACACCCACCCTTCTGGCTAGATAATGATAAGGTATTAATAAGTCATGTAATAAGTAATAAATAGTACTTTCTTGTAAACAGAGCTAATCTCGAAACTTTTTCATACCACCTCACATTACTACTGTTCCTTCTCATCCTATACTACCCCCTTTCCTAATAATACTGTTTCTAGAGTTATGCTCCTCCTCCTACTGCCACCACTACCACTGCTCCTATATCTATTACTATTACTACTACTGTTAATAATAGTATTAATACTGTTACTCTTACTTCTGCTGTTACTTCTCATATAATTGCCCCTCCTCCTACTACTAACATTACTACCTCCTATTCCTACTATTATTACTGCCACTTTCCTAACTAGTTAAGCTATTAATAATACCACTGCTAGTACCACTGATAATGCTAATACTATTATACCACTACTATTATGGTATACTATTTCTATTACTCCTGATTCTACGAACTTTTCTGTAGCTATTCACAATAATTTTTTTCACCCTCATCTACTCCATCCATCATCAGTGGAAATGGACCAACATTTGTCCACCCCTGACCGTTTTTTTGTTGTTCTTGTTGTTGCTTAGTGCACTATTTTCAACAAAGCTCATTATCGATTAGCCTGACATTCCAACTGATTACAGATTATATGGGTAACGGCTCTGAGCCAAAGTACTCTGGTTAAACAACTATATGCAACCAAAGCCTTCGTCTTTCAGACATATGTATACTTTATTCAATCATGCCTGCACAATTAAGAATGCATAATTCAACCAGTAAACAGATTGTTTGGGGATTTTGTACAGGTGTGTACATGAATTTCCTAAAGCTGACAGGCTCATTCTCTGAGTACGGAAAGGAAGGCTGCCAAAATCACAGATTTTTGTCCCTGTGCCTTTCATTAGCATGATATAGGGAGCAAATGTGTGCACGGAAGCAAATTACAAATCATGGCAGGTCTACTTTATTGTCATTCATTTGGACAAAATGTATAGCCTTCAGGACTAGGGTGCAGTGTGGGCAATAAATAATACACAACTCTATTATACACATAACAATAAAAGATATGCTCAGTACTAAAGAAATGCACAGTCTTGTTCGAATAAGAATAGCATAAGGATGAATTAATGCAGCACTTAGTAGAAAAAACACAATCACGAGATGATAAGGAGCACCACATGAGGACATATTCAGCATGAAGACAATTAATTAATGTCCTGATAAATACAAAAAGGTATTAGTTTCCTGAACAGAAAAACATTGCTTTTGCAGCCATGCTATGATACTATGATGTAATGAAAATGAAAAAATCATTCTACAATATGTGTGAGCTGTTGTTCATCAAGCTCTAGTTTAAATAAAGACTATGGAGGAAGGAAATGCATATACATATATCTAGCACACAAACACGAATCTATCAAGCCAAGCACAGAGGGTGCAGCCGTGTCTGTTTCATCAGCCCATACTGGCTTGTGGATATTATTATACCCATACGTGGAAGGTAACTAAGTACATGTACTGTGTTACTGACCTTAAGTACAGTTTTAATGTATCTGTACTTTACTTGTTTTATGACTTGATACTCTTACTTTTACTCTACTACATTCTGTAGCAAATATCTGTACTTTCTACAACACTATATTTGCGTGTAACATTTAAAGCAGTAATATTGCCACCTGCTATTTATTATATGTAATTGTGTGATTTGCCTTCCCTTAATCATGTAGCAGGTGTTTGAAATCAGACACAGAGATGGTGTCATATAGTGACGAAAGCAGCACGTTCACACTCTTTTTACTGCCCCTATGGATAATGTAACGTATAGTGTCTTTTTATTAATAACATACTATTAATAGTTATTATTATTTTATTATTATAAATATTAATAATAATAATTTATATTATTTTATTATTTTAATATATTTAAAATCTATTTGGATTGACAACAATTTTACTATTACTCATAAGTACCATGAGTTTTGCATAATTTTTTTTAAAGAAATAACAAAATACAATATTCTGCCTGCAAAAGTATTCAACCATTTTATTGTTGTGTTTTATATTAATAATAATAATAATAGTACAGAAATAACAATTAGATATTTCAATATTATAAATCACTATCTAGCAACTTAACGTTGCTTAAGTTAAGTTAAACTACACCTACCACAACTATCACTTGCTCACATTTTAATTTAGCTGTGCTTTTAATCCGTATGTAACAAAGTAAAATTTTCATGCAATTTCTGCTAACGTTATGGAAACTGTGCCGCCACTTACAGTATTATATCGCAGTGTAATGTCACTTCATCAAGACAATAAAACAATTAACTAACCCTGTAAATACTGGCCGCATCCCTAAGCAGATTGAACTGTAACGGTAAGGTGTTATATTTATCCTTAAGATTAAGGTTAAGCATTAAGATTCAATTTAGGGATGTTGAAGTGTCTAAAATTGCCTATGCATCATACATATGAACAGATATCTTGACCATGTTGACCAAATGTGATTTAAATCTCATTTTTATAAAGTCACCAATCATACTTTTTATTATGCACCACAGGAAATATCAATCAAATTAGTGTGGGGTTGTTTTGATTATCTAAAAAAAAAGAGCTCAACTGATTTGGGATTCAGAATGTGGCGTGTAAAAAGAATTATACACAGCAGTCAATTTCCTTTTTCTAAATAACAGCATTTATCTGTTTTTGCAAATGAACCATTCATGCATAACTTGATATTGTGTTGACCAAATGTGATTTAAATCTCATAAACCCTGTATGTATTCTGGTAAGTGTAAGAAGCATATGTGAAGGAGCGCTCACAAACCCCTGTGCCACATCCAGGCCCGCATCCAGTACCGTTCACACAATCAGTGCTTGGGCCCTAAAAAAGAGGGTCATCATGACCC
Organism: Clariallabes melas; assembly: GCA_030014275.1. Taxonomy (NCBI): domain Eukaryota; kingdom Metazoa; phylum Chordata; class Actinopteri; order Siluriformes; family Clariidae; genus Clariallabes; species Clariallabes melas. Next base: position 9,989,485 of record JAQMYI010000013.1, on the reverse strand, counting down.
AAGCTTGGACGAAATCAGCATACCCATTTGTGTGTTCATTTTTTTTGGACATTACAATCCTGTTTACCATTTACTTAAAATTCAGTTCAGTTCTTGGAAAAATTCTATGACCTAGAAAAGGGCAGACGAGTCATATCGACCCCGCGTCTTCGGGAAAAACACACAGGGAGAGGTTTGCCTGCTGTGAAAAGGAAATAAAGCGTGATTTACTGTACTGTTGGACATTACCTGTAGAACATGGATCTGTGTAATTCAGCAGCCTACAAAGGGTTATGTGCAGTCACTAAAATGAACAAGATACGTTAGTGTGCTCCATTATATTGTGGTGTTATATCCCTCATTTGGTGTCATTATTTAGATTCATGCAAACGTTTTACAGATTTTACAGATTCCAGATTTTAAGTCTGGAAATGTCTAAACAGATTTGGATAAAAGGAGAACATCTTCTACTGTCTAGTTTTGATGATCCTGTGCCCACTGTATCCTCAGATTCTTGTTTTTGGCTGACAGGACCAGAACCTTCTGCTTTTTTCTTACATCCTTCCCAAGGTTTGTGCTTCCCGAGATACCTTTCTGCTCAGTATGGTTGTAAAAAGTAGTTATTTGAGCAACCAGTGCTTTCCAGTGTCTGTTTTGGAAGACTAATGTTCACCATTCTGTGTGAAAAGCCCCAAAATCAACAGTTTCTGAAACACTCAAACCAGCCCATCTGGTACCTACAACCATGCCACGGATAGAGGCACAGGGAATACAGTTTTCTTTATTCTGATATTTGATGTGAACACTAACTAAAGCTTTTGACCTGTTTCTGCGTGGTTTTATGCATTGCACTGCTGTAACGTGATTACTGTAGATAATGGCATAAATAACACCGTATACAGGTGTTCCTGATTAAGCAACATACAGTATCTGTGGTGTTCCCAGTTTTAAAGCACATACTGGAATAATCTCATGTCGTGTTCATATGAGCTCATGTGAATCTGAGTTCTTATCTGGAGGACGTTCTAATTCGAGGAATCTCTTTTTGTTTTTTTCAGTCAAACTCAGCCTCATTTTAAAGAACGTACAGAAGTTGAGCGGCTTTTGGCAGCATGGCGGTGTAGTAATTAGCACCTCCAGGGTTGAGGGTTGAAGGAGCCCCTTCTTCTGCTCTATGTGCGTGGAGTTAGCATGTTCTCATCATGCTTGGTGGGCTTCCTCCTGGTGCTCTGGTTTCCTTCCACAGTTTAAGGACTACGCTAATTGGTGTTTCCAAATTGCCCATGGTGTGTGTGTGTGAGTGTGTGAGTGTGTGAGTGCGTGTGTCCACAGTGATGAATGGGCATCTAGTCCAGGGTGTACCCTGCCTCGTGGCCAAAGTCTCCTGGGCTTCCCAGTTCCCTCTGTACAAGATAAGCAGAATAAAATTATCTGTTCCAACCACCCAGGTTGTGAGTGTGTGCTTGGGCCCTATGACAGACTGGCATCCCATCTAGGGTATATCCCGCCTTGTATTTCTTTATATCCTGTCATAGGATAAATGGCATAGACAGTGAATGAGTGGGCAGCTTTGTGCCAGTAGGGGGCGGAGCTTATTTCTAATGTGGAAAAAATAGAAACCAGTACAAGATTTAAAAAAAATCTATCTATCTATCTATCTATCTATCTATCTATCTATCTATCTATCTATCTATCTATCTATCGATCGATCGATCGATCGATCGATGACCACATATTAAAGTGACTGAGATCCAATTTGAAAAACATCTCGCTTGTGCGTTCACACATCCCTAACAAAATCAGATCTGTGTCATACTAGGGTTAAAAACATCTTCTTCTTTTTTTATTCACCTCAGGCGTAAATGTTGTGTTGATGTGATACAGTGGAAAGAAAGAAACTGAAAGGAGAAGGTTTAGAAAATTCAGCTTTAAAAAGGAAACCGTTCTGTTTGACACCAGGTAGTGGCATTATAAATCCTTACTCATAAACCGTATACTGAAAGGGTATTTTTTATTCTTGGGTACTAGTGTACAGTTCCCAGGTGAGATTGTATGTGGAAGCAGAGATGAATCTTTGACCTGAACTATTAGCAGTCAGGAGTGACTCCAGCTGTAGACACTAATCAGGACAACTGTGACAACTGCACATGATCACCGGCCCTTCAGCATGGGGGCTTTATATGGCACAGCTCGAGTGATGATGTGGAAGATTATGAGACATTTGCAGAGCCCAGCCAAACTCAGTGCTGTAATAGTACTCAGGCATGGGATTAACAACAGCCTGATGCTGCTTGCGTAATGTGCAAGACCGTGTCCACGGACGCTGAATAAGAAAACCTAAGGCTCTTAATGTCTTGTCTGATTATACTGTTTGAGCCTCGAAAGTACCCATGACACTGTCTTGGGAAACATGGGTCTAAGCAGTTCCTTAAACATTTATGTTGTACATTTTGTCCATCAAAAGCACCCTCCCTCCCTTCTCGTCTGTAAGACTAAATAACCAGACGTCAGTTTCTGTTTAGTAACTCAAAAGTAGACGATGAGCTCACGCAAAAGATCCACGAGATACTCTTGAATCTTTTTCATTTACATCCTGAATGTTTCTGTTTCACATCACAAACTCAATCGCTTAGATCTCTTATTCTCTTTATGCGATAGTGAAATGCTAATTCTGTTCACCTCTACTTTGCCTAACCCCATCCTACGGACAGTCACCTTGAATCAGAAATCTTTGTTTCAGCTCTCAGATGTTGTGTATTGGCAACGAAACAGAACAGAACACACATCACAAACTCAATCGCTTAAGACCCCAAATGTTTTAAACACACCTATTTTAATGTCACCCGCCTATTCAGCCACGATTAGATTGGCGTCACTCAGAATATAAAACATACTTACTTCTGATCATACTATAAAGTGTAAACAACAGATTTCAATTAGTTGCTTGTGCAACCTGGACTACTGTCAGCTGACCGTCATGTAACAAAATGTATGCTTTTAAAGGTGCGGTTAGCATTCTTTAACCAGTGCATTATTTGTAACCTCTGCTGAAGTTCTCCTCATATCCTGGTGGCTATCAGTAAAATCAGCTGAGAGAAAATGTATCCAAACGCAGTGGCATCCCAGGTTTTGTAGATAGTAGAACAAAAAAGAAATAATATCAATCACCAACATCCAGCCAATCAGGACAAGCCAGTATCTCTTAGCTGTAATTTTAGAAAGCGTTCACAGTTTCATTTCAAGCTATGTGTTTGGGGTGTGGCATTGGAGAGAACAAAGAGAGGAAGAGCTACATTTATTTGGATGTTGTGTAACTAAAACTAACTGAACTCTGCCAACATATCTGACTTGTACCTTTAACTCCATTAGCAGCTAGTTACTGTTTGCTATTTCTGAGCTGTAATTTACTGTGATTGATTGAATGATTCAGATACCTGGAGTCAGTGTTCATTTATAGAAGATGAATGAATGAATAAATGTACACTGACCAAAAGTATGTCATGGTACATGGGGGCCTGGATCCTATCCCAGGAGACACCCTGGACTGGGTGACAATTCATCGGAGGGAACACATACACACGCACACAAACACACACCATGTCTTTGGACTGTAGGAGGAAACCGGTGTACTCGAAGGGAACCCACCAAGCACAGGGAGAACATGCAAACTCCATGCACACAGACCTGAGGTGGGAATCGAACCCTCGACCCTGGAGGTGTGATGCCACAATGCTAACCACTACGCCACCATGCTGCCCGGAGACAGTATTACTTTCTAAAAAAAAATTTTAATGAACTTGAACAACTATGTAGAATGCTTTAGATGAGATGACATTTGCTTTTTATAAGACACAATTTTTGGGGGGGGAATATTTTGGAACGTTTACATTTGGCTTGCAAAAGATACACACACGTACTTTTTCAAGCTGAACATTTATAAGAAAAAAATAGAAGCATTTAGTTACAGAACTGGGGAGTTATTTTAAAGAGAAAAAAAGCGTGGTTTGTAATCTCTGGCACCCTTAACACCTCTGCCACATACACACACACACACACACACACACACACACACACACACACACACACACACACACACACACACACACACACACAGAGACCATGCTCGCTAGAGAAACCCCATCCCTCATCAGAGTGTCAGACTGTGGTCTTTGTGCCATGGAGCCGCCCTCCCTCTCTTCAGATTGCTACTTTTGAAAGTGAAGAAACACCACCTGGTTTAACACACAAGCTGCTCCACACCGATCTGATGGACTGTCACAGGGGATCGTGGACACCTTGGCTACTCGGTAAGAAACTTTGGGGCTTTGTCACTTTACGTTGACTTGTGAAACAACACTGTGACTAAGATGCACTGGGTTTACCACATGTCACTCTTCCTTGTTGGAGTATTGTGTGTGAGCGATGCTGTCTTAGTGTCAGACCGTTGAATTAAAGATGTGAGAATGTCTGCTCAGGTTGGATCGTAGGAAAAAAACGTAGGATCTTTGCATGACTTAACGTTTATAATGACACTTTCTGAAATAGTATGTTTTGTACGATTGATCTGATTGTGTTCAAAGTGTGGCACATTTTTTTATAGACAGGTTCATATTCATAACTCATATTCTTGACTCTTTAAGAGCATAAAGGAGGGTGATTAAATTTGAGGCTATTTGTGCTGGTAAAGACTACAACTTCCTCTCTGTGGCTCTCAGTCTTTCTTTCTTTCTCTTTTTCACACAGACTGTTAACACTCTTCCCAAAGACTAGTGCTAGATCCAGAAATCTGCTAACTGTTCTGGGACGTTCAGATGGAGCAGATATGTGAAGCGAGGCTGTGCGTGTTAATATTTCACACTGATAATGTGTGTGCGATTTGCCGCCGAGGCTTCTACTTGTAAACTGCTACCTCTGACGATTCTTCCAGATTGGACTCTTACTTCAAACGCTGCTCTCTGTATGATCCTGTTATTCGTGGTGTTGTTCATTTCGCTTTCCTCTTACATTGACAAGCTTCCTTTAAAAACTCAGGCAGCAAGAAACAACATGAATCATCAAGCAGCACTCATGAGTAGCTTGTTGGCCCTCACTGGGTGCAGACTCGGGTTAGTGCAGAAGGAATTAGGTAGGAGACAGTGGCTTGGGCTGGGCGCCAGGTGGGGAGTGGGGGGAATGGAGACAGGGATGGGGAGAGGAAGCTGGAAAGAAGCAGAGACATGAGAGAGATTTGGAGTGAAATGTGGTTGTTTCTTATAAAGGACTGGAGGAGGCCGGCAGGGATTTTTCCTGTCAGGGTTTCCCATAGAACAACAGCTCTGTCATTATCACTGTTCTTTACGGTCAGGGTTCACCGATTACATGGCTCGGTGTCATGACCTGTTATGTCTCTGCTGTGACAGCTCGGCCATTTCTGGCCCATCGGAGTTTATCTATGGCCCACTTTACCTCGACCTCTGACTCCTGACCCAGTGTGAATCAGGAAACTTCAGTTCTCCTCCTACAAACTGTATTTTTATGTCTGTCCGGAAATGACGTGATTATATGTCTAGTTTTTTAAACATAAAGAGAGTTTGTACAAAATATGTGGCTCATGAGTACCTCAATATTTCACCAAGAGTCTTACAACATATAGTAACTGTCTATATGGCAAAGATAAGGCAAACATATTCTTCTTCTTATTATTATTATTAACACAATATATCATGAATTATACTCATTATAATTAGTATGACATGACTCAGTTGATTCTGAGTCAAATGAATGATTCATGCTTTTCAACCATTTATGCTGCATTATTAACAAGTTATTTTCTACTATTGCATATGCTATAGCGGGTATAAAAGTCTTTTCCTTAACATCTACTATTTTGAAATGAACTCTTTAAGTTAATAAGACTGAAAAATGCTTTGGAAGTTTTTTTCATATTATTGCGAAACCAGATGGTTTGTGTCTGAAAACATACTGACCCTCTGAGCCATCCCACATTTCTTCATATTAAATTACATTATGTAGATTCAATTAATCAAATGTGAAGAAATGAATCACTATGACAGGCTCCAAAGTGCCTAAAGGTACGTTTTAAAAATTGGTCGTTTATGTAACAACCTTAGCAGCAACCTCATTTCCCCTCTCGTCTGTTCCAACCACTCAGCATTCAGCATCACTGATCTGTCACCATCTGCACCTGTTTCTTACCGGTTCATAAGTGTATGATTCGTAGTCCACAATGTGGCTTAACAAACAAAAAACATTCCTAACAGCAGTTAGTGATTAGATTTTGCATCACTGTGGTCGACTTTTCTTCTTGACGAATCGTCTTCACTTGCCCAAGGTTATAAGAATCCCTCTGATGGATTTGCAATTTCACAATCCTCCATAAATGTTTAAAAGGATTCCAGTCAGGAGATGGACTAGGCCATGCAAGGCCTTCCATGAGATTAATCGTGTTTCCTTCGATGATGTGTACCGTCCCAGCACCATGTGCAGAGAAGCAGCGTGAAATCATAATGCACTGTGTGTGTGTGTGTGTGGTGTTCCTCTGGTCATATTTGCAGCCTTTCATTCTCCAAACTTAATTATTGCTAAAGAGGTCTAGTCTTGTTTTTTCTGGCTGTGTTTTGTCTAGATGCTTTTAGACATGCATCTCTTCGCTGAATCGTGCATGGTTTGTAGCAATAGGAACGATTCGGATGTAATTCATACCTTATTGTTCTGTTGTTAGTCTTGTGTTTAATGCTTTCAGTGCATTCTTTTTTCTTTTTTGCCCACTTTTTTAAAAGTGGCTACTGGTTTTTGTCTTACCTCTGTCAACATTATGCTAAGTGTGTGCACATTATTGTAAAACAGTAGCCAGACCCAGTGTCCATTCTTTGATTCAGGAACTACACACACACACACACACACACACACACACACACACACACACACACACACACACACACACACACACACACACA
>JAQMYI010000013.1:9964584-9976593 GCA_030014275.1 Clariallabes melas | reverse complement strand
GAAAATAAAGAAAACACATTGAATGAGTGAAGGTGTGTCCAAACTTTTGGCCTGTACTGTATATATATATATATATACTTTTTTCAGATTTTTTTTTTTTTTTATATACTTTTACCATAAAGCAACATCTCAACCATTTGGAAGAGGCCTACTTTATAGTGCGTTCGGTTAAAAAACAAATATTGTTGTTTCAAGACAAGATTTTTTTTTCCTCATTGATTTTTCCTAGTGAAGATGTTTAACGGTAAACCAAGAAACAATTTAATAATGAAAAAAAGAAAAAACAAACAACCACTAGTGCCGATATATTGCTGCTTGATTATTCCTTGTTGAAATGATCACTGTAAATTTGATCACTGTAAACTTTGACTTCCAGTGATCTGACTTGAATTCTTTTGAAAAATAAAAAATAAAATACACCTTTAGATCGGTGGGTAAGCCAACAAAAGTGTGCTCGTTTGTGGCTTTGAAGCACAACAACATGCTGAAGCTGCTTGCATAACTGACGTTAATTGGGGTACGTTGTAAATGTTAACTCCTGTGCGTTATTATTAATGTAAGATGTTTCAACGAGAACGGCGCTGTTTCCTTTAGCGCTGAAGAAAATGTGAGCAATTATTGCTTGGTTCCGCTGCAATGGAGAATGATTCTCTTGACAGACAGCTAATGAACCAGACATCTGTCATGTTTCTCACCTCAAACAATTCTCTGGCGGGTGTGCTTCAAATTGCTTCGGCTAGTTGATTTACCCACTGAAGTATACAAAGGATGTGCCTTGGCTACAAATTAGTCAGTTTTGCCAAAGCAAAGAATGAACAGCTTTGACTTCAAGCCTATTTCTGTCAGACATTAATAGTTTGGCAGATAATGGCATGTTTTGGTATCACATGAAAGAGAGCTAAAATTTAAACCTATGCTTCAACAATAATATAATAAAATAATATGACTAAGCAAGATTTTCATTAATGACATTAAGAATGGCATTTCATGCACAGAAACGCATACACATTGCATCGGAAAAGAATTCATTCAAATTATTTAAAACATTAAAAAGAAAAGGCGGGAAAATCTTTTCAATTACATAACCCGTCTTTGCGTGGTGATTTATGTATCGTCACACTTACTACAAAAGTGATGTTTTTAAAATAACCTTTAAATTTATATGTTTGCATTTCAGTGGGAAAAATGTTGTAGTTCACCTATAATCCTACAGGTGGTGCATGCTAAACTACAGTAAGTCCCCTACTGTACATATGAATATTCAAGTTACAATTTTTTAAGAATATGAACATGCGGTGTACAGATGCATTCTTTATTGACAAGCAATAAAGATGGAGAAAAATTACGAATGGATCGAGAGAACAACAATTCAAATCATCGGGCACAATTCTAAAGAACACTGCACTGTAATATACTGTGTATAGCCAATTGTGTTACAAACTGGACTTGCGAACGAGCTCTCGGAACGGAACTCGTTCATAAGTAGAGGACTTACTTTATTCACATGTTGGCCGGCAGCACAGCTTCCTGTCTAGGATGTGGGTACAAATGGAAACAGAGGTTGTGGCGAAGCTGTACGGAGGGCAGGGCTTAGTGTATACTGCATACTTGAACCTAGAAAGTCGCATAACAGATTTGGAGGGAAGAGCTGTCTACCCTCTTCATCATACGTACGATTAGCAGCCTGTGATTGGATAGTGCTGCCGTGATTGAAAGCGAAGGGAGTATGTCATTCATGCAACACTTACGTAATTTAAATTTTACCCTGGCAATCCACAACAACTTGCTCAACTTACTTGCAAAGTTTTAATTAGAGTTAATTCTTGTAATTCTAAACTGTTATATATTAGAGTACGACACTGTTGGCCTTCAATTACTGAAAAATGTACAGTCAGTTTTATGCATGTGCAAGCTGGGATTTCACTTGTTATAGAGAGATAGAGTGTGTGTGTGTGTGTTTGTGTGCAGGCCTATTTTACATCAGTTGAAAGAGAAATCAATAGTGCACTGCCCACAGCCATTCTCTGCATGTTACAGCTGCATGACAGCTTGTCTTTTAAAGTACACTGATACTGGAATGGATCCAAAAACACGGCTGTTTACACAGATACGGGCTGGACCGTCTACGTAATGTCTGGACACGTGCACGCACACAAAAGCACACCTTTATAACTCTTTATAAAACCATTGTAGTGTAAACAATATTCCTGTTGAATCGAGACAAAGAGTTGGACTCTATTATGCAAACCCTCAGTTCTTAAAACAATTCATTTAGAGCAGACAAACAGACTAAGCAACCTGTTTAGAAATCAACTTTTACGGTGTTACAGTACACGTTTTTACCCAATTAACATCAGTAAAAGCTACAGTAGTTAACTGGTACTGTATTTGCCAATTTTTAATTCATAAAAAATTTATAATAATAACCCGGAAATGTGTTTTAATTCAGCCGTGATGAGCCAGACACGTCAGTGTTGGTTTGTAGATGAAGCTTGGCACAACAAGGAATTGCTCCCAGAGCAGGTCAGGATAAAATATTGCTCGCATGGTAATAGAGGGGTATTTTTAACCCAGACCAGCAGGAGAACTAGACATTAGGTCAGGATAAAAACCAACGTGTTAGTGAACAACACAAGGCTGAGAGATAAATGCGACCCTGGAGAGTGTATTCGGGTTAAAAGTGATGCAAGGAGGAACCGGCAAACAACTATGTAATACACTATGAGGTTTATTGAATGACATCACTACACACACACACACACCCTATTTTAAGCACCTAAAGCTAGAACATGGTATCCTGCTCTAACTTGGCATCAGTAGCTGGTGGCATTTCACACCTCACAAAAGCGTGTGTACTTTGTTCTCGGCGGACTGACGGCCAATTATGTGCCAGAGTGTCTGAGAGAAAGATGGTCCACAATGCAACAGCAGAAGTGGAGAAACCAACAGGGACTCAAGCTAAAGGAGCTGAGACAGATGCTCATTAAGATGAGCGACTACAAATATGCCATGCAAACCCGTCACTAATTGGTATCACTCGGCTATGGCTGAGAGAACCATTAGCGCAGACGAAGAGAAGTTGAAAGACTCCAAAACAAAATAAATAAATAAAAAGAATTAATACGTCTAATAAAAGATTCTAATACTTGACGTACTGAACTTTTTTAGAAAGCATTTATTGTATATACATCTTTTATATAAAAAAAAATCATTCTGTATAGCCCTTTTAACAATTCATACCATCACAAAGCAGTTTTCAGAATTATATAAACCCCTAATGAGCAATTCGGTGGTGATGGTGGCAAGGAAAAACTCCCTGAAATGACATTTTTACATTTGCATTATTACATTTCCCCCTAGACAGATGATGAGTCATTCATAAACAATTCATTCTTTTTGAACGAGTCTTTATCGTCACTCAGAAGAACGAGTCGTCTCCGAGAGTGATTCGTTCATTTTTTACTGGGCGCGCATGCGCAAAGCATCGCCAAACCTCAGTAGGTTATGTACAGGAAACAAAAATGCGTAGTTACCTTTGAGTCTTTTATTCTGAGTCGTTCGTTCTTTTGTCACGTGACTCCCATAGACGCTTTGCAGTGCAATAGATTCAAAAGACCGAACGACTCAGACTAGAAGACTCATGAGAAGAACCGCTCAATTTACAGTTAAAATCTTTATTTGTTCTGTGTGGAGTTCTTTCTCATTCCTTATATGGCAGGTCTACATACAGTATGGCCTACCGAAACCTTTTTGTTTCCCCAGAACTTCTCCAGGACATGTTAATGACTAATTGTCCTTTGACGTAACAGATGTGTGTAAGGTGTTTGGCTCAAGACTTGAACAATCTGTCTTTGCTGTCACTAAACCAGAAAGAACATTCAGACAGTACCATGCGGTGTGTATGTAAGCATATCGAGGTGCGGCAGACACTTGAAGCAATTCATCTTTTTTGTCTTATATAATTTTGTCTTATAACTGTATACAGAGTCGAAAATGCTACCTGTATCAACAGAAACTTGAGATTCTAAGTATGAGCATTAGAGCCATTTCTGAATTCATTAATAATCCACTGTATGAAACTGAAGTTAATCGTTCAGTGAGACTTTTCTTAGCAGTTGAAGCCCTAAGGCTGAAAACATGGATTATACAGTATAATGTAATGTTACACAAGGTTTAATATTAAGACATTAAAATCATTAAGAGTGTTTATTATTAATTTTATTATTAAAGTTATTTATGCAGGCTGATTCATTTCCTATAAGAGCTGCTCTGACAGTAACAGTAACAAAGATAAACTGTAATGCTTTAAGTAACCAAAAAATACTGTATATTCCTATTATAAAGTTAAACGCACATGTTATGGGTCATGCCACTTACAGTACAACTACTTACAGTCATGTTAAAAGTTAATACCCCCTCTTTTTCTATATTCTTTCTATGTGTTTTTTGGGTTAAAACATAATCATCGGATCATAGTGGGTCTTAATATTACTCAAATACAACCTCAGATGATCAACATATAACTTTCTTCACCGTGCCATTACTTATGTAACAAAAATGAAGACAAAAGCATGTAGGCAACATTAAGTACCCCCATGATTTAAAATCTTCCACCTTTAGCAGCAATAGCTTGAAGGAATCACTTCTTCTATGACTTTATAAGTCTCTCACATGGTTATGGAATAATTTTGGTCCATTCTTCCTTACAACATTGTAAAGGTTTTTGCCATTTGCTTATGTACAGTACAGCTCTGTTAATGGCCTGCCATAACATTTCAGTTGGGTTAAGATCTGGACTTTGACTAGGCCATTCCAAAACCTTGATTCTTTTATTTTTTTAGCCATTCTATTGCAGATTTGCTGGTGTGCTTCGGATCATTGTCCATTTGCATGACCAAATTTCGACCAAGCTTTAATTGTCGGACAGATGGCCTCACATTTGCCTCTAGAATACCACGATATACAGAAGAGTTCATGGTCGACTCAATTACTACAAGGTACTACAAGGTACCCAAGGTCCTGTGGCTGCAAAAACAAGCCCAAATCATCACTCGTTCACTGTTGAACTTGACGGTGGGTATGAGGGAGGTGTTTCTACTGAAATGCTTTTCCCCAAACAACTCCAATTTGGACTCAATTCCTATCTGTAGTTCATTGTTCCAGAAGAACTGCGCTTCATTCAGAGGCAGTTTTGCCAGCCTCAGTCGTGCTTACATCTTCCTTTTAGACAGAAGAGGATTTCTCCTGGCAACCCTTCCAAACAAACAGTACTTGTTCAGTCTTCTTCTAATTGTGCTGTGAGCTATAACATTAAACATGCTCATTAAAGGCCTGTAGGGACTGAGATGCTACTCTAGTTTTTTTTGTATGGTCTGACTTTAGGGTTTGACTCCTGGGAAGACTCCCTGTTGCCTTGAATGCTTTTGACTTGTGAAGAATTTTTCTCAATTTGGAAGAGTTTGATTTTATGGAGTCCTTTTTTTTATAGCGATCACCTGCTGATGATCGCTATCAATTAATTAAGGGCTGATGATTAGAAGCACCTGGATGCAACTTACTCTTTTAAAGCCTGTGGAAGCAATAAGGGGGTATTTAGTATTGCCCACATGCTTTTTTTCTTTTTGGCTTCATTGTTCTTGAATAAATGATGGCACGGTAAAAAAAAAAAAAAAAAAGTTACATTTTGTTGTTCTTACTTTTGAACGTGACTGCACTGTATGTCAAGCATTATTAGGTTATAATAGTAGGCTTTGTGTAGTCTAAAACACATTTTAATGTAAATTATGTTATATAAAAAAAAAAGCTAACAATAACTTCAACCTTTTAACATCTAAATTAGAATGCCACCTGGTTAATACCGTACGCATGATTGTGCAGTGGAGAAACCGGGCTCGTTTTCGCTCGGTAAGCATCTGCATGCAGCATGATAAAAAGCAAATCCTAATTACTTGCAAATAACATTAAAAGCTGTCATTTAACATGCACCTGTACAGACTTTATCATTTATGGCAACCAATCGAGCGATGAACGGCTGATTCTTTCTCCTGCTTCTCCTTTAGCCCATTATGATCACAAGTCTGTTGCACACGTGTTCACTCTCTCTCTCTCTCTCTCTTAACGTCGCCTGTACCCTCCACCGGCAGACAGCTGCTAATAGGGGTTTATTTTTAGCAGGTGGGCGAGGTGTGGGTCTCTGTGATGGATGAAGGTGATGTTTTACCCCTCTATCTTCCTCTCCTTCCATTTGGAAGATGGTCAAGGAGAGAAAGACGGAACATGAGATGGACTGACCGATACACCTGAAGTGTAATGTATATATATAATATATATAGGACGTACAATTCTGGGACAGGGTTGTATATTTTACAGAAGACGCAGACACGTCACCAAAACTGATGAAAAAAAGACAGAATAAAATAAATAATTCAACCTATTTTTCCTAACATAGATGAGGTGAGTATGCAGAGCAAAAATGTAATTTGATGTGACTAATACGATGCCTAATTTTAGAAATTCTGTAAAGTCAGTGGATTCAATGCAATCAAATGTCAATATGAAAAGTTAAAAGTTTAGGGACCATGTCCAAACAGCTAAGTTGGAGTATAAGGAGTCGAGCATTTTTGTACCAGTCTTGAGGACAGCGGAGTTCTCTGTTAAATGACTTCTTTCTTTTTTGGTTCTATTAATGTCAAGAGAATGAGTGGTGAAGAGGAAACTGTTTATAAGCTATAACAAGAACTAACTTTGGATTCCACGTCATAAATGACATATGAAATAATGAAAATTTAGAGAGTCCAGTTAGCGTTCTACAACCTCCAGTTACAGTACATTCATAGCATTTAAACAAAAAACTTTGAGTCTACCACAACCATGCAGGACGTGGGTCGGCCACCATTCTTGTTGAAAATGGTTCAGGAATTGGGCTCGGCCCCTTAGTTCCAGTGAAAAAAAATCATACCAAGACATTCTGGACAACTTCAAGCTCCCAACTTTGCGCGACCAGTTTGGGGATGGCCCCCTTCTTGCTCCAACATGACTTCGCACCAGTGCACAAATCAAAGACCATAAAGACATGGATGAGCGAGTTTGGTGTGGAATTACTCGACTGGCCTTCACAGAGTCCTGACCTCAACCCGATAGAACATCTTTAGGATGAATTAGAGTGGAGAGTCGGAGTCAGGTCTTCTTGTCCAACAACAGTGTCTGACCTTAAAAATTCTTCTGCTGGAAGAATGGTCAAAAATTCCCATTAAGTTGTACTGTAACTGCAAAGGATGGACCAACATCAGTTCAAGTTCAAGCTCAAGTTCATATGCATGTGAAGGCAAGCAAGCAAATACTTTTGGCAATATAGTGGATTGGCAAAAAAAAAAAGAAAAAATTTGTGGGGACGTATGAGTAATAATAGAACACATCGAGAGGGTTTGGGGGATTTTTGTCTGTCTGTTTGTTTATGCACACATCACGTCAAGACTACTGAACAAATTTTAATTGGGTATCCACACGTGGATTCGGCCGTGCTTGATGTAACATATAAGCTTTGCGTCATCGCAATCAGCCCACGGGAAAAGAAGATATGCTAATTTAAATGGAATACTGTATACCTTATATAAAAAAAAAAATCATTACTTAATCTCAAAATTTGAGGCACTGTACATTTTTTAATACGCGCTTATGAATGTGCAATTAAAATGTCCTTCATAAACACGATCTCACACCACGCACTTCAAGGTAACACATTAAAATTTTGGTTCATTCCAAAATTCCAAAATTAAATTCCACGTGAACGAAGTCACAGGCACATAGTAAATAAATAAAAGTTAAACAACTAGTGCTCATCTATGCTTTCAGTAAAATATACTGTTCCCAGCTAGCCAGCTAATTAGCCATCTCTAAGTTAGCAAGTCAGTTTTTTGTTAATTTACTGTCTGTTGTTAACTAATGTCATGTCAATCTGTCTTGTTCAGCTAGCCAGCTAATTAGGCTTCTTATTTAGCTAGTCAGTTTTTCTGTTAATTTATGTTGTAAATTTATGTTGCATGTAGCACCTTGGTCCTGGAGGAACGTTGTTTCATGTCACTTCAATCATATACAGTTAGTACACAGTGAAACGAAACAACGTTCCTCAACTTGACTTGACTGTGCAGGTTAGGTCAAATTTCCATGAAAATTTTAGTAGGATTTTTTTTTGTTGTTTATGTTAAACCTTCTTTTTTTCTTTTTTAGAAAAACATTAGAAAATAAAATAGCTGGTGCACATCTAAATCAAGTAACCTAGTAAAGCTGTATAACGATATACTGTATCTAAAGAACACTTCAAAGCACATATGCAAGTCGCTTGGGATAAGGGCGGCTGACAAATGCCTAAATGTAATGTAAATGAGGATAGAAGAAAAGTGCAATGATGACCTTAAGTGTCGCCTATCATTCGCAGGCAGTTAGGGGTTAACTCTTTGAGTAGCAAAGCTCTGTGCCAGAAATACACAATGACAAATTTAAAAAAAAAAAAAAAAAAGAAAGGAAGATTACTCCTTGTATGGAAGCCCTGTTGGAGAGTGTTGATGATGGACGCTTCAGACTGTGCATTTGGGGGTTCGGATATGTCATTTATAACCAAAGATATCATTATTTTTACAATGCATACACTGGCGGCTTGGTAGTGGTGGGATTTAAACTCACAACCTTCTAATCAGAAAATCAGCATCTTTACCACTGAGCCAGCACTGCCCATGCGGCAAGGGACTGGCTTGCTAGACGAACTTGCATAATAATAATAATAATAATAATAATAATAACAACCTCCAGGTACAGTACATGGTAAATGGCAACATTTTCCATGTATTATCTATAGAGCTCATCATGTATGGGGTCATAGCGTGTCTGCAATCTTTCCTAGTGCACGAAACAGAGCATGATAACTCCATGTACACAGCCCAGAGGTGATATTTAAAGCCACAAGCGCCGTGCCACCTGCAACATCTTATGTGTTCATATTCTTTGGCTTTCTGCCGTCTCCAGAGAAGGCTTCACCAAATATTGACTGCTGAAACTTTTTTTTTTTTTTTTTTGCTTCACAGTTTGCATGACATGTTTAGACTCAAACTGAACATCATATGCATTTATGATCTTTTTCATCAAAGGTGCTGATATTTCAGCTTATGCATACAGTACATGTACAAGTTGGAAAATCGGAGTAGTTCGGCAGATTGGTGGATTAGTGCTGGAGCTGAATGCTCGGTACAGCGGCTCTTCTACTCTACAGATCTACAATTTTAGAAAATTAAAAAGTACACAGTGTTTCAGGTCTAGCGTGAGGTCGAAGTTTATTGTGCGGTGTGCAGCGGGAAAATGTTACTGTAATATTATTTTAGTACAGAATATTACAGCCTGAGCCTCAATAACAGGAGGAGCATAAAGTTTTATACAGCAAGTGCTGAGGTTCGCTTTACAAGTTTAACAGTTTTTTTTTTCACTTTATGCTTTCTGATGCACATTGGTCCCTTATTAGGGTTGTATTTTATATATTTTATGGTACTGTGTAAAAGTCTTTTGAGCCACGCTCATTTCTTGATATTTTGCTTCCAAAGAGCCAGGCTTTATTGTATTTCAATGCAGCCTTGAGGAATAGTTGAGGAATTGAGGAAGAGTCTGTTTTGGTCTATCATTTTCAGTCCAGTCCCTGTATCTGAGCAGTTTTCTAATAGGATCTTCAGGCACTTTGCAGCATGTTGCAGTAAAAAGAAAAACCACTTTCTTTTAATTTATTTGACATAGGTTAATTTTTACTTAACTGTGAAGAAGTTAGGGGTGGCTTAAGACTTTTGTACAGTACTGTATCTCTCACTGTACACTTGTGCATGTGGATAGGATAGGGATAAACCACAGCCATGTCTCTGGTTCTGACTTCAAGGATAGGGTGACCATCTACAATAATAGTTATTATTAATAATAATAATAATAATAATAATAATACAGTAATTCATTAATTTAAAGGAAAAAAAAATAATATTAATTCATTAATTAAAAAAAAATTACAACAATAATAATAATAATAAATTAATGCATTAATTTAAACAAAAGAAATAAATAACAACAACAACAACAACAACAATAATTTATTAATAATAAATAATTGTATTTAATAATAAATAATAATATTATTATTTATTACAAATAAATGTATTTATTTATTTAAACACAATTAATAAATAACAATACATTAATTTATTAATTTAAACAGAATAAATAAATAGCGACAATAATAACAATAATAATAATTTATTAATAATAAAATTTGTTATTTAATAATAAATAATATTATTATTTATTAAAAATAAATTTATTTATTTATTTAAACAAAATTAATAAATAACAATACATTAATTTATTAATTTAAACAGAATAAATAAATAATGACAATAATAAATTAATTCATTAATTTAAATAAAATAAACAAACAACGATATCTTCAACAATAATAATAATTCCAAAAAGAAAATCACTTACTTAAAGCAACCTTTTATTTTTGCTTGACAGCAATCAGACAGACCTGACAAGCTGCAAATCAGGAAGGGTGTACTCAGTGAGGTGTGAGGAAAGAAACGAGGAAAAATTAGGAAAAGCAATTAGCACGCTGGAGCCTTGCTGAGAATCTTAACATCTCTGCGCGTGATAGGAAGGAATTCTTAAAATAAGATAACAAGTCTACTTTGGTGCTTTTGCCATTTTTAGGCTGCAAAAGTGACATGACGAGGAATAATTAGGGTTAACACAAAGGCGCGCATTTGCAAGACAGATCTGCACAGACACAAACACACACACATAACCTAATTATCTTTTGGAAATTTGAACCATCAACCAAAAAAAACACAGCTGACCCCATGCGAGTCTGAAAGTTATTTTCGTCCAGACACCAACCTAATGTAGCCGTGAAACCTCAGATTTGCTAAATTGTTTGGGTGTAAGCCATTTTTCACTGTTCTAACAGGTGCTGTTTTTATTTATTTATTTATTTATTTATTTTTATTCTGAAATATCGTATACTAAAAATGGATTTTGGATTTTATTTAATTAATTTATTTATTTTTAACCCCTCCCCTACAAAAATATGCTTACTTAAGTCAAACAACAATTTATGATGAAATGTCTTCTCAAGGAAAGCATAAAAACTGATCATTTAGACTTCAAGCAAAGTACAGTGATGAGCCGCAGTAAAATATTTAAACGGTACAAACGTTTTGGTGATCCCAGCCGAGGTGGCTCGGAGCCCACTGTGGTCGTTCCCGTGAACATTCACCGAGTCGAACGCCTGATCCATGAAAATCGACAGATAACTATCTGTCTGTGGGATCTGTACACACAATCATTCACCAACACCACTTACTGTAATCATTACTGGAACTCGGCTGGGAGTTACTGCCAGTCCTGACCTCTCTCCAAACTACTTCCACATTTTTGGGCCATTAAATTAGTTCCTGGGAGGCCAGCGTTTCAGATGTGAAGCAGCAGTCCAATTACTAAGAAAACCTTAGAAAGCCTTCTACAGTACCTTGATGGTGTCCAAGCACTAGTGAAACACTGGGATGAGTGCATTATTGTAGCAGGGGTATTTTTACACATTATTGACACTATTTGCTGTAGAGTTATGCACAGCTTTCTTGACAGAGTAAATGGGAAGTCATGACACTATCCCATCCTTCCTCATTTACAGGAACGTCAAATCAACATAGTTGGAACAACATGACATCAGAAATTAATACAGTAAAACCTCTTGCAGTGAAAAATGAGTTATAATATATTTACAAGTTAGCTTCAGAGTACTTAATACAGGCATATTCATTGGAAAAAATCTAAAACACTGTCTATAAGTCAGGCGTGTTTTAATTAAAAAAAAAAAATGTATACAGCAGTGGCGGCTGCTAGCTTTTGAAACGGGAAGCTCATATTAGGCCTTCATCATAAAATTCATTATGTTATTTGTACGTAAATTCTGGCTAGTTTCCCCTTCCA
>JAQMYI010000013.1:9887826-9900809 GCA_030014275.1 Clariallabes melas | reverse complement strand
TTCATTAATCGTAATCGAGTTAAAATGTTCAATTAATCGAGATTTTGATTTTAGGCCAAATCGCCCAGCCCTAATTTGACGTGATGTATTTATTTTTTTATTTTTTTATTACCACTGCTAATGTACTCTGCGCTTAGCTTTCGGGTCATCTTATATAGCAAGATAAAAAATATTAATCGCAAAAAAAGTCTCTTCTCTGTCCTGTGGAATGAACATCTCCTAGCTGCGTCTTTAAAGAAAGATTTAAGACGTTCCTCTTTACCAAGCATTTGGAATTATCGCTTAACTATTCTATTTAAAAATTGATTTATTTTTTTTTCTTTTTCTTGCTGTTCTGCTTTCCGCTAACAGGGTTTTAGGTTGCTATTATTCTTAGTCCCTGACCTAGTGAAGCAGCTTGGGGATACGTACGGTAAACCTTTTAGTATTTAACAAAAGGGTGGTCCAGCCTTCGTGCATGAAACAATCTGTCTTTTTTACCTTCTACTGCCTCAAACTGTCAGGACTTGCACTCATAAATAAAAAAAAAACTATGTTTTCCCAGTGTAATGTATGGAGAGTAGATTCCTGACTTATTGGCAATTCTGACTGACTCAAATCCCAGGGTATCAATCTAAGCCTTCCTCTTAGCCTAGAATAGCAGCTATCAAGACAGCCCTGAGCAGGGTCCAAGCATCCTCTGAATCTATGAAATGTAGTGGCGCAGGGGGTGGAGTGTAGGGAGGTGACACTCATTATGCTGGATACAATTGTAGAGTCCACTGACATCTCTTTCGCGCAGCGGCTAACGTCATTGCCAAGGCCGCTCAGGCTAAATCAATGTGTCAGCAGTGGCTAGCTCATTATCCTGCTGCCTACTGTGTATTACCAGCTCATTGCGCTGATTTTTATTATCCGGACTTGCCCCTCAACACATCACCTGCACTCGTATGTGATCTTTTTATTCTGTCTCTCGCTACACTTTCTCTTGCTGCGAATTGAATAGGAACAAAGACATCTCCGTAGACGCGCTGGTATAGTCGACGAGGACAAGTGAGATGCTATAAGACGAGCAGTAAACAAATACAAAGTTTGCTGGTGAAAGTATGAATTTCGAGGATTTCTCAAGTGTCCCATCTTGCCTGCTGACCAATGTGCTGACATAAAAAATACCGTAAGTGTTATTTTTAGCTCTGGATGTTCCTGTTGCCTTGGGGGGTAAAAAAAAAAATGGAACTGTTAGGCCAGATATGGTATGTCTACAGTACACTCTCAGAGGATTCTCAGTATTTGTTAAAATGCATCTCTAAAACGTTTGCAGTTCATTTATATTTAGAAAGCCGTTTAGAAGCGCTAATGCATTCCTTCCCATGCAGGTTACATGTACACATCGCGCGACGAGTCCAACGCCAGCCGTTTGCGTCAGGTAATAAAGTAATGTGATTGAGGACAAACGGAATTACATTACAGACAGTCACTTACAGTATAACGGTTGAAGAGCTATCGACCCGTTCCCGGTTAGCATCGTCAGATTTACCGTGGTGACACCTCACTGTCACTCCCCTGCCCCCCAGGCTCAACCAATCAACTTATCCTGCCACTGTGCCTCCAGCCAATGAGCTATTGATTAACTGACTTTGTTACTCCTCAAATGAGATTTAGTATGAGGGGATCAAAATCACTCTGGAGACCAGTGACAGGCTGAGCTTAAATAACCATGATTTATTATTTCACATACAATTTAGTCAGCGCATGTATCATGCAAAGAGACTCCAAGAAAAGACATGGCATGAGCGCATACGCTATACGGGGAAAAGTGTGTGAGCATGGGTCCATCACGCTTACATTCAATTCCACAATCTTGAGCATTAATATGGAGATGGACCAAACTGTTGGAACCATCAATGTCTCCATGGTTCTGGGAAGGCTTTCTACACACATTTTAAGTGTGTGTTTGCATCCCTTCTTTTAATAGAGCAATTGTAAGATCAGGAACAATACTGACGTTGGAAGATAAGGCTTGGCTTGCAATTGATGTTCCCATTAATTTAAGGTCAGGACTGCCACTGGAGCTCCTCCAGGTCTTCGTGAACCATGTGCTGGAAGATGACTGCTGTGTTAAGTCTCCATGCTTCTGAAGCATCAACGACAAGCCAAAGTCTGAAAAACAGCCTCGGATCATTGACCTTTCACCTCAAATTTGACTTCTAGCACTATGCATCCTTGTCTGTAGTGAATCCTGGCATCCTCCAAACCCAGACTCATCCATCAGACTGTGAGATACTGAAGCACGATTCATCACTCCAGAGGACACATTTCCACTGCTCCAGAGTTCTCACACTTTATGCACATAGTGATCTTAGGCTTGAGCGCTCGGCGATGGAAACTCATGAATCTCCGAGTGCGCAGTCACACTTACTAAGATGTAGTGAGTTCGGAGTGAATGATACAACAGAGCGTAGGCAATTTTTACAGCAGGCCAGCTCTGTGAGTTTGTGTGTTCTACTGCTTCATGGATGAGCTGTTGTTGCTTCTAGACACACTTCACTGCTAATGATAGCCTGAGAGATCCATCCATCGTCTCTACCATTTCTATCCTGTGTTGGGTCGTGGTGGCCTGGAGCCTATCCTAGGAGTGTTAACTCATTGTGCCAACACACCGAGTAACGCAATGTGGGAAATTTGGAAATTCCAGTTGCCCTACAATGCATGTTTTTAGACCGCGGGAGGAAGCCGGAGTACCCCGAGAAAACCAAATCTATATAATCCCCTGCTACACTAATGCACTTATCCCAGTTTGTAGTAGTGCGTGGATACCATCAAGGTAGAACGTTTTCTCAGTACACCGGAGCCATGACCAGACTGCCGGCTTTACATCTAAAACGCTGGCCTCCCAGGAGTTCCTTTAATGACCTAAACATGTGGAAGTAGCTTGGGGCGAAGTCAGGACTGTACAGGGGACGTGGCTATAACTCCCAGCCTAGTTCTTGTAATGCGCAAGTGGTGTTGGTGAATGATTGTGTTTGGTTATCCTTCGATTTTCAAGGGTGTGAGGCGTTTCACTCGCTGAATGTTCATGAGAACAACTGCGGTAGGCTACGAGCATCCTAAGACAGGATCGTAATTCACGGATGTATGGCCTTCTTTAAAAAAACATTTGCACAATTCAAATGTTTTATTGCAACAGTGCTCGAAGTCACCTGTAAAACTTCATCACGAGTCCTGGTTTGACTTGAACACCCCTTTGTAAACAAAATAATGCTTTTGAGTGCAATTATAAAACTAAACTATACTAAATGAATGTGTGTTTTACATGTTGCCTCGATATGGACATTTTGTTCACTCAAAGTCACCTCCGAATTGTAATGCTTAAAGATGCGTGTTATTGTGTATACAGTACAGTATGAGTGTATTTTTAAATAAACGCTACATACTGTACATTTACCCTGTCCAGGGTGTACCCCGCCTTGTGCCCTAAGTCTCCTGGGATAGGCTCCAGGTCCCCGCGACCCTGAATAGAGGATGAAGCGGTATAGAAGATGAATGAATGAATGAATGTACTGTACATTTTACAACATATTAAAAATAAGTATTTAACTCTCTAATGGTGTTGTAGTGGGAATACTGTGCACTATGTAGTGAATTACCATGCCATTACGCAATATGAAGATTAAGAAGGTAATTTTGTCTTTGCTGTTAAATACAATACAATCTAACGTAAATGCAAGAACAATGAATAATAATGAAACAAATGATGGTAAATGAAAAAATATATGCTTGTCAGCAGGATATTGTGCCTGTAAGGTCAGAATCAAGCATAACTATCTATCTATCCTAGTTATTTGATGGTCGGTTAAATGTCCTATGACGTCACCCTGGCGGTCATTGCTGTAAGGGGAAAATACAAAGCTGAGTACCATAACCTATCGCATCCCACAGGCACACACACACACACTTCCACACACAGTAGGCAATTTGGAAATGTTAATCTGCTTACAGTGCATGTCTTTAGACTCATAAAATACCCAGAGGAAACCCATCAAGCACAACCGTACTTCATGCACACAGACCAGAGGCGAGATTCGAACCCCCAACCTTGGAACCACTGTGGCACCTCATGCATAACTAGGACATGTAGTGTACAGTAAATCCTGAATAGTGCAAATAAATGTCATTTATTTGTTCACCGTAGTAGAAGTCTATACTACGGTGAACAAATGAATTAACAATTATATTTATATATTGTGTTCGTCATTATTTCATTCTTGAAAGGAACATGATGTTAAAGCATATAACGACGCTTTGTGTCGCGGTGTGAAATCGGAAAATCGTTAAACTCAGACTTCGTTGGATTACTAACCGTTTTAATTAATTCAAATGGAAAAGTAATTTAAAATTAATTCAGCAGGCCTGGTTCGAACCAAGCCTCCAGCCGTGTAGCTGTGCAGCAGCATATAGCCGTGAGCACGGCGTCAAACCAGGAGCAAGGACTTGACTCCTTACTTTCTCCACACTCGTTTATCAATCAGTTCCATTCTCCACCACTCGAGCACTCAATGTGCGGAAGAGATGGAGGAAGGGAAGGGAGAAGAGCGAGAGAGTGAGCGAGCGAGCGAGAGATGCTGCCTCTCCTTCAATCATGAGTATTCATGCGGCGTCACGCGCAGCGGCTCGGCGATGCTTCACGTTCTCTGATAAGGAAATGAGGAGATGCACTGGAGGGCAATTGCCAGCTAGGGTGCACTTCAGTCCAGTGCTTATTCCTCAGAGGCAGCGGAAAAACGTATGGGCGTCTTCAAGAGCTGTTTCTTTCTCTTACTCTCTTCGCTCTACCTCTTCTCACTCCTTCCGTCACTTCTCTGAAATATCCGGGATTGGCGCAGGGAGGCGGATGGGGGGAGTTGGAACACTACGGAGGGCACAGGGTGAGCAAGTTAATACCTCTGTGTTCTGGGGGTTCCTCTGTGTCTCAGTGACATTGTCTTCACCCCAGGGGAGAGAAATAAAATAAAGAGTCAGTTATAACAGAGGGCGTGTAGGGAAACGGAGAAAGAAAGAAAGAAAGAAAGAAAGAAAGAGGTGAACAGATGAGAGCATGCTCAGAGTGGAGCCGTACACAGACTACAGTATATCGCTTGGAGGAAAGTGGAGTTGTCAGAGTATATTAAAGGCGTGTTTGCGGAGATTAACGCTGCAGTGTTTCAACACAGGTTCAAAAGCTAGGGGAGAATCCAGGCACAGCACTACTGAACATTATTTTTAAGAAATAGAGGACACAATCTCATAATTTCCCAATATAAATCCAAATTTATATCTTTGAAACAGCTATACAGGCACAGCGGTGCTGCTGTATTAGGGCGCTTGACTTTTTTGCCCAATTTATAACCCAAAGAACTTCCCGTGGCGCATAACACAAACACAGTCAGGGTTTTTTACCCTGCTGTGTCTTATACAGACACACACACACACACACACACACACATTACTACTGTCAGCGCTGTGCTTAAAGGTGCTGATTCCTATTAGCCAGATCAAACAAACATCTGCATGAATATGAATAAGTATCAGCTATTTCAAAATGCTAGTCTAGTACTTTTTAATATGTCTACACCGTACAACACTAATAAAAACTAAATTATAACAACAATACTGGCCTTTTTTCTTTTCTTTCTTTTTTTTTTTAAACTTAACAAAACACATTTTCTATTCTGCTCGTGAGGTCTACTGATTCCTTTTAGAAATCTAGGTTAACAACTTTCGGTGATGTTATTCCATGCCAGGCTTTAACCATGATACAACAATACAGCAGGTGCAATGTGTAACAAAGGAGAACATCCTTACTCGTGGAGGTAATGCAACTTACTGGATGCCAACCGCGATAAAGCAACAAAAACAACAAGAAGAAGAAGAAGTAGTAAAGCTCACCTTTAGTTGAGAAAACCACAAGATCAGGCAAGTGCAGGAATGGCAGACATGGTGGAAAGAAAAAGAGAGAATCATTAGTAATCAATAATAAAGTGATTATATATATTGTATACCTTCTGTATATTGTATGCATACAGTATACACAGTACTATGCAAAAGCCTTGAGCCCCCCCCCCCCCGCCTCAGTATTTCCATATATAACTTGAGAATGAATAAATAAATAACATTACAGGAGAATATATGCATGACTGTAAAGAAAGAAATATAGTACAAGACAGACGAGTTTTCAGATGAAAACAATGGGATTTGAATAAAAATAGAAAGGAGCGAGTGTGACAAAGTTACCAGAAGAACTCATATTCTCCAGCAAGCTCAGTAAAACCTAACAGCTGTTTTACTTACAGTACTGTGCAAAAGTCTTGGGCACATACAAAAATATGTCATAAGCAAAAGATGCTTTTGAGAACATTTCTGCATAAAAGAAACTTCTATGAAGAGCAATAAAGAGTAATAAAATGAACAGTAAATATTTGGAGTGAAAACACATTGCTTAAAATCAGGAGTTTTAGACACAGATTTGTGGAGTTTTATAAGAAATAGAAGAATCTCAAATGCAGTTAATTTCCCGATATTAAACAAACTTTGCCACACTTAAAACAGCATGTGCACAACAGTGCTGCTGTGTTTGTGTGCTCACATTTTTTTCACTTAATTTTTATAACCCAAATATCTGCCTTTTTACTGTGACTGTCTCTGAAATCTAGTCCCTGAACAAAAAGAAAACGGGCTCAGCTGTTTGGATGCACGCGACTGAATGCTTCCCGGGGTTTCTTTTTTCCACTATGTCACACACGTCACTGCTTTCAGAACTGTGCTTAAAGTTGTGTCATTTGCATCCATCTTCTCAGCATGTCATTTAAATATATAGGTTTTATATAGGCCAACATGCAAGGCTATAATTATCTTCAAAAAAATAAAACTCTGGCTGCACTCAAGTGTTTTATCCTTCAGTGTGATCCAGTAGAGTCTCATTCACGGCCTCCTTTTCTTCCCACACTGCTTTATTCTATTATAATGTCTTTTTCATGTGAGATGTTTTACCGCTTCAAATAGTCCTCGTGTGCTAAACAACAGGAGCTTAATTTATCTTTCATTGTGAACCACTTTGAGTGTAGTGCCTTATATTTACTTGCTTCAAGATTTATGTCCTTCTTTAAAGTGCCATAAAGCCTGAAATTACTCCCAATCAGAGAGAGAGAGAGAGAAAGCGAGAGAAAAAGAGAGAGAGTGCAAATATCACTTGTGGATTTATAACACTAATGTCTGTCTCTTTATAGATGATTTAGTTTCATGTTTACACTTTTATTACTGTTACTACATCTACTGTATAAATCCGTATGATGGCAAGAAACACTTACAATGGGTATGTAAAGAGAAAAGACCGTCGATCATTAGTTTAAGAACTTCATGTCGCTCAAACTGAAAAATCTTAAGAACTTGTATCCCCAAATGCAGTCGCCAAAACCATCAAACGTTATCATGAAACTGGCTCTCATGGGGACTGGCCCTGGAAAAGAAGACCAAGAGCTGCCACTGCTGCAGAGGATAAGTTTATTCGAATGACCAGCCTCAGAAATCGTTACTGTAGTTTACAGAGCCTCAGATTAGAGCCCATGTCATCCTTCTGGAGGAGACTGCGTGAGTCAGGCCTTCATAGTCATGATGCAAAAAAATAATAATAATAATAAAATGTCTATGGGAGAACAACAAACAGAATAGACATGCTTGGGCCAAAAAACACAAGGGATGGGCATTAGGTCAATGGAAAACTGTCCTTTTGTCTGATGAGTCCAAATTTGAGATTTCATGACTTTGTTAGACATAGAGAGGGTGAACAGATGATTTCTGAATGTGTGGGTCCCACTGTGAAGCATGGAGGATAAGGTGATGTGGCGGTACTTTGATGGTGAAACTGTTGGTGACTTAACCCGAACACTTACCTAGTGTAGCATGGCCACCACTCATTATCATTTTGCAGCAACATGCCAACCCATCTAGTTTGCATTTAGTGGGACCTAGAGCTAAAGAGCTATTTGTCCAAGAAGGAAAGTGATGGAGTGCTGTTTCAGATGACCGGGCCTCCACAATCACTGGATCTAATTCTAACTGAGAAGGTTGGGGAGATT
Organism: Clariallabes melas; assembly: GCA_030014275.1. NCBI lineage: Eukaryota > Metazoa > Chordata > Actinopteri > Siluriformes > Clariidae > Clariallabes > Clariallabes melas. The sequence goes on along the minus strand of JAQMYI010000013.1, from coordinate 9,892,719 downwards.
TGGAACGGAGGGTGAAGGAAAAGAAGCCAATAAGAACTCAACTCCTTCAAGATTGTTGGGAAACCATTCAAGCTGACTCCATCATGAGGCTGACTGCGAGAATGCCAAGAGTGTACGAAGCTATCATCAAAGTAAACAGTGTCTACTTTGAAGAATCGAAAATATAAAACATATCCATTAATAAATTTTTTGGTACATTTAATTATACAATGGCCTTTTTTAGTTTACATTCTGACCATCTCAAATCAAAATATTAGCACATTTATTCCACTCCATTGAATGTTTTAATGGAAAGTGAATGTACAGAAAAATACGCAGCTATAGCTTAATAGCTCAAATCTAAACCCAGTATGAACCCAGTACAAACATTGAATGACCGTTGTAAGATCATACGCCATTACGATAACACTCACCAGGACAATGTTGTTTTCGAAAGTTAGAATGACTTTAATAATATGTCAATAAAATGAATAACATATATGAATACACATCTATGGTAACCTAAGTTTCTAACAGGGTTTAGAATTCCGATGAGAAATTGAGACGGACACCAAATCTTCCCACACAGCACAATACGCTTCTCTTAGTGCCGTAATGTTACTTCTCTGTTTCATTTTCTTTTGGAAATATTACCATAAATTGGATCTTAGCTTCCAAATTTGTGTACTGTAATAGGATGTTTGCACAGCATGCAAACTGCATCACATCGGATTTACTTAAACGTTGTGTTTTTTTTTTTTTTCATCCTTTTGGCTGCTTTCCAATTCCATATTTTGGGAAATAAATGCTGTTGTCCTTTTTTTTCCCCTTTTACTCAACAGCTTGAAGTGCTGTCTTTGCAGCGACATGAGATCGAGTCCCACTCAGGCCATTGGTTTGGTTATAATATTGCTTTGAAGTCATTTTTGCTGCATTGTGTTGGGGCACTCATTTAACATTATCCCGTCATCATGGAGTCAAAGTGCAAACTTCGAAGACATTTAATCAAATTTACTCTAACTTTTAAAAACAACATCCGTTGCATTACAAAATGGAAGAAAGATCACTACTACAGTGTACTGACAACATTCGGTATTTCCGCTGGAAAGGAAAACCACACACCTGCAACACTGACACATGCTTCTCTTTCCATTCATGGGCTTTGAACTGCTAATAATGTCACCCTTTCTGGTTCAATTGTGTTTTTTTTCCACATTTATAAGGTTTTCACAATTGTATTTGATAGAAACTGTCATATAAATTATATATTATATGAATATATAAACAGCTTCAAATAAGAAATTGTACTGTATGCTATACTCATACAAGAGTCACATCTAACCTTTAAATTCATATTTGTACTTCGTTAGATTAGGGCTGTGTAAAATGATCATTTAATTATTTATTAATTACTAGCTAATTGGAAGCAGCTGATTTTATGTTAATCATTTTAGGTGTAAAAATGTGACTTTTGATTGCGCAGAATAACAGAACACAGTTATAAGAGTACTGTATATAGACAGTTATATTTATTTCTCTTTATAATAACCCACTAATGCACTTACCCCAGTGTTTCACTAGTGCTTGGATACCATCAAGGTAGAAAGTTTTCTCAGTACACGTGAGTCATGATCTGACTGGCTGCTTCTAGTCTGAAACACTGGCCTCCCAGGAACTCCTTCTAATGGCCCAAACAGTGTTTGCAATATTTAAATGTTTTACTGCAGCTAAGATCACTGTACTCTGTTTAAAGTCTTGTGTAAATGTCGATCAGTTTTACACCCTCATTCACAAGAAATTTTATCACAATGCCCCACATACTTTTGCAGATATTAATTATTTTCTAAAAGGAAAACTATTGTATTGGTGGGAATTTGTGAGCAAACCTAAAGTATGTTCCTTGATTTGTCTTGTAGGTCTTTTAGAAGTATATTATATTTTTTTGTTATATCACCCAGCCCACTTCAGATACAGTGCATACCGGTACAGAACAGTAAATTTCAAGGAAAAGCCTGAATAAAGGAGTGGAGAAATATAACGAGTACCGAGAAAGGTGTACTACATGATATATTCCACATCCTACTACTGCTCTACTCTGTGTGATGTACAAAACTGCTGAGCAGACCCAGACCAAGCTGTTTTGGAGAGAGAACTCCTGCCGTCTTGATCTGCAGGAGGGTTTATAATTGATGCTCGGAGGACAGGAGCTCCAGGGACAGTAAATGAAATGACGTTTAGAATTTAGTTCGGTAGGAAAGACATCAGAAAAGAAGGTTGGAAACTGTAACAGAAAGCACACATTTAATGACTGTAGGGAAATCATTAGAGAATTCGATCATTCAATAGCTTCTGTCCAAGTTTAGCAAGAAATAAACTAAAACTCCATGAGTCTTTAATATTCAACACACATTGTGTTTCCTGATTGGCCACCATGCCTATCCATCACTATGTAGCAGGACTTCTAGTAGTAAGATTAATAGCTAGGATGTTATTTCATTTTTGACACTTTGATCTGTACCGAATAGAGCTGTGCTCCATGATTAATTGAATCAAATGATAGGTTTTTTCGATTTAGAATTACAGTAATTCAAATCCTTTTATTTATGCATCTTTGTTTGTCAAAAATATTTAAAAACTTCAACTAGATAAATGTTGAATGAATTATTAATATTGTATTGTTGGCCCGACTTCTTACAGCGGTGTTTGTTGAGACAACAGGTAACATTGTGTTCTTGAAAACTTTGGAGACGGAATAAACTAAAAAAAAATTAAGCTGAGCCGGAAATTTACCTTCCCTGAGATGCAATCACGTTATTTTCTTTGCCAATACTCATTTTACAAGAGAATTGCTTTTTCTTCTTTTGAGTTTTTGGGCAGTTAGGGCAATCCTGCCACCTACTGGACTGGAGCAGTACGGACAAGAAGATTGTTAGGAAGTTAAGGTATTGGTATTGACTTCCTATGGAGTCATCTCCATACTAAAGATGTAAAAACACTTTCTTTTCCATATGTTTTCTGTGCAGCTTTTAACACTCTACATAAATATTTAACAAGCAGGCAGTTGGTTTGAATCCTCATTCATTCTAATCAATAATGCTATGAATAATTCATATGCTATGAATGTACAACTCACAGAAAGTCAGATACAGTATGTCTCTTTAAACCGAGGCAACATTCTGTTCTTAGAGACCAAGTGTCATGTTAAAACCCTGTTAAAATTACAATTTAAACAGCATTTCTTTCGAAAAACCAGCCACTTTAGAGAAGCGCTGAATTCCAGCTCATGTCCAGCATTCCAAGTTTTGCTGCAAGATGCTTTTTATACGCTCCACACTTTACTGAAAATCATAATCTACATCGATGCGGTGATTGTGCAACCTGTAAACAAGATTTATTCCTTTTTTATTATTAAAAACTATATCAAAACATCTAAATTAAATAGCTAGAATTGTGATTTTATGAATGAATAAACAGTGCTGTGAATAAGTATTGGTTGAGTTTTTTTTTTAAATCTTTTTGCATATTTGTCACAATTAAATCATCGAGATCATCAAACAAATTTTTATATTACACAAAGATGCTCCAAATAAATACAAAATGCAGTAAAAAAAAAAAAAAAAAAAAACACCACAAAGGCTCGTCTTACATTTACCATAAAACTTCTTGATTAACAGAAAAGAATTTTAGGCAAATATTTTGTGGACTGCTGAGACAAAATTTTACTTTTAGGAAGGTGTGTGTCCTGTTACATCTGGCTAAAACTAACAAAAAAAAAAAAGAAGGTGGTTTTGGAGTGGTCTAGTCAAAGTCTGGAATTAAATCCAGTTGAGATTCCCATAGACAGGCTTGAAAACCCTCCATTGTGGCTGAATTAAAACAATTCTGCAAAGAAGAGTGAGCCAAAATTCTTCCACAGCGATGTGAAAGAAAGACTCATTGGGCACAGCCGGTTATTACGTTTAGGGGGCAGTTACTTTTTCACATAGGGTCAGGTAAATTTGAACAGCTTTCTTTCCAATCATAAATGAAATCATCATTTTAACCCTTTTTTTATTCAGGTTATCTTTCTGTAATATTAAAATCTCAATCATTTAAGTGTGATAAATATGCCAAAAAATCTGTTTTTCCTTTTCTTTTTCATTGCACTGTATATGTATTACATAAGACTGATGGATCTAAAAGCCTGTGAACATGTGTTGCCACTTAGAGTGCACTCAGAAAGACCTCAAAGAAACCCAGAGACATGTACTTCAGAAGACATCTACTCCACCTGGTGTAGAGAGCCAGAGATGATAGCAGGGGAAGGAGAGTAATATCAGAGACACATTACACCTGAGTACAGCTACACATAATGGAGTGATTGGCATGCGGAGCAAGCGAAGAGGTGAGGAGCAGGGGTGCACCGAACACACTGTGCCAATCAAAGTGCTTTCTCTACTGGCCACAAGGTTCAAGAGGTATGAAATTAGTGTGTGCTGGATCTACCGGTACTGAAACATATTGGTGATGAAAACAAAACTATTCCTGGACATTCAGTACTGTGCACTTGCCACCCCTCATTTCATTAATTAAATACGAAGAAATGGGAACTAATGTTTTCCTGTTACAGGCTGCCAAGTGCCTGAAGATTAAATCTAAAAAAAATTGGTTAGTTATGTAACAGCCTTAGCAGCAGCCTTATTTCCCCTCTCGTCTGCTCCGACCACTCAGCATTCGGTATCACAAGCCCAAAAAAAGTTTTTTTTTTTTTCAAAAAAAGGTATACACACTTCAGGAAAGAAAAATTGTATGATGTATATTATATTATTATAATATTAATAATATTATCAATAAATTGCATTTTTTGTCTGACTCTGTGTATATATATATATATATATATATATATATATATATATATATTAGTGGTGGGCATAG
>JAQMYI010000013.1:9857929-9868211 GCA_030014275.1 Clariallabes melas | reverse complement strand
GCAATCGGCAGATCATGATCTTGGTGATCGGTAATCGGTGATCGGCCCCAAAAATGCTGATCGGAGCATCTCTACTATTATCATATATTATATTTTCACAAAGACCGAGATACAGAGGTCAGAGGTTATTTTTTTTTATCAACCAATCACAGTCCTTGAATTGCTGCATCATCTCTAGCAATGAGGTCAACCACACCCCCTCACGAAGGTAAAGGTTTTTGTACTTTCCTTACTCAGAGTTGCTCTGAGAAGTTTCCTAAATCACTTTTAGTCTGGGACTCCGAGGTAAGACTTTTTAAGCTAAGATAGGAGCTCTCTGAGAGAATTCTAAAAGCCTTTCCCTGGGGATTTGGGGCACTAGGTGGAATACATCCTGCAGGGGGTAGAAATCACAGGGCACAAACACGCGTGCACACACACACACACACATACACACACATTATGGGCAAATAGGAATGCTTTTGGCCTTTGGTAAAACTTTGGTTTTTGGACTGTTAGAGGAAACAAAAGTACCCAAAGGAAACCCAACAAGAACGGCAGGACTCGAACCTTACACCATAGAGATACGAGGTCACATTGCTTAACCACTTTTCCACCGTGCTGCCTTCTCTAGAACATTATTTTCAAAATAGATTTTCATAAAGAGTGTAAAAATCATGAAAATTAACCCTTTGTTTTTCTCTGTCCACTGACAAGACTAACATTTATAGTTGTTAGGTTTTACCTTGTTGGCGTACACTAGTTTGACCAACAACCTTTTGGTTATGTTGGCACGGACATATCCCATGCAGCTTATGGTTTAATGCGTGGTGCTAACCCATCACAGGGTACAAGGACACACACACATTCATACACCCATTAATGCAGTACAGGCAATTCGGGAACACCAGTCAACTTAAACTGCATGTCTTTGGTGTGTGGGAGGAGACCAGAGTAGGGGGAGGAAACCCACCAAGCACGGGTAGATCATGCAAACTCATGCACACAGAGGCAGGAATCGAACCCAGACCCTGGAGGTGCAAGGCTAAACAGTGCTACAGCACTTTCCTTGCCACCATATGTACATATCAGTAATACTTATTCATATCTCAACATATTTGATCCATTTGCTATACCTTTTCTGTTCTGTAACATAGTCTTAAATTATTAATGGTTTATTATAATATGCTAGATTTAATAAGGTAGGCGCTGTGGGATAGTGGAAGTGCCATGCTCTCCCCATGTTTGGTGGGTTTCCTCAGGGTACTCCGGTTTCCTCCTACAGTACAAAGAATTGGTGTTCCTATGTAAACTGCTCGTATTGTGAGTGTGCACACCCAGTGATGGACTGGCACTCTGTCCAGGCTGTACCCCGTCTCATGCCCCAAGTCTCCTGCCCCCTCCGCAACCCTGTACAGGATAATCGAGGTTAGAAGATAAAGGTTTAATACATTAATGTTGTTTTTAGCAACGCCTCACAGTGCGTGTATGGCAGACTTCATTGCATAATTCAAGCCTGACGATAGGAATTGATTCTCAAGGCGTTCTTCATAACGTTGCTCTGGTAAAGCTTTTCTTGAGGACATGTTCATTTGATATTTAAGAAAGATGACTTCAGTCAGTGACAATGCTTGGAGGCATTACAAAGGCATAACAAAGACTTCAGGACAGGGGACTTTGTGTTTGCCTGTACTGCTGCGTTAGCTTCGGAAAGGGAGGCTGATAATATAAAAGGAACGACTGTTGTATAAAAGGAGTATAATGAAAATCATAGAAGGATCTAATTTGTATAGTATGCTGTGCTGATTAATAACATAGCAAGCATTACTGATTAGAGTCAGGAGGCATTCGTTATTTAAGGGGGAAAAAAACGTTAGCTGTTAAAAATTGTCATGTATAAAGAATAAAACACTTGCAGTTATAGGAAAATCATACATTCTCGATGGAAACCTGGGAACATTTAGGGTTTAGCAGCAAACTTTTCCATAACGTCATGTCTTAATTCGTTTTACATCTTGGTTGATTTGTTCCCATAATTGTTGCTTTTTTCAATTGTCTTCATTAATTAAAAACCAGCTTGAAATCTCATGGTTTTTAGCCATTATTCTTATCCTAAAAACCATTTAAAGAATACTGATGCACACTGAGACTGTGCCTGGGGCCTTGTGGAAGTCCACACTTTTTCTCCCCCAAGGTCTTCGCTAAATTGCTTAAACGATAAGAATCATTTCAAAGGAGGCCCTTTTACAGCTACAACTCCACTCCAGATGAACTCACTCACTCATCGTCTATAACACTTTATCCTGTGTTCAGGGTCGCGGGGGGCCTGGAGCCTATTCCAGGAGACTTAGGGCAGGAGGCGTCCATCAATCCATTAAAGGGCACGCACAAAGTCGCTCACACACTCATTCACGGGCAACTTGAGAACGCCAATTAGCCTAATCTGCACGTCTTTGGACTGTGGGAGGAAACCGGCGTACCCGGAGGAAACCCACCAAGCACGGGGAGAACATGCAAACTTCATGCACACAGAGGCGGGAATTGAGCCTGGCCAAGAATCGAACCAGGAGGAGAAAGGCGACTAACCACTAACCACTACACCACCATGATGGCAATTAACTCCTACACACGGCAACGTTTTTACATACGTTTCTGTGAACGTTTGACCTCATATACAGTACCGAGCTAAATCGACTCTTTTAAAATGACGATGTCTACGAAGTGGACCTCCATCAACGTCTAATGTAAAACGTGTGAAAAGCTGAGCTTGAATATCTTCAACCAAGGTGTGTGTAAACGTTTGGCCTTGCATTCCATCCTTTACAAAGCGAGCGTGTGGTTGTGAGGTAGATGGAAATCCTCGGAGTACTTGAACAGGCTCATGGAACAAGTCTTTCACTGTCGGGTTACATAACAGCCTGAGAGTGAAGTGCAAAAATAACAAGCGGAATACTTGGAATCTTTTGCTTAAGGTTTAGTAGAGACGTTTTTTTTTTTTTAATGACGGACGCATCTGAACGGCTTCTGGCAAGACATGACGGCAAAGAATGTGCTAGGCAATCAGCTCTTGCTTTTTCCTAGAACAGAAGTGACCTTGATTTTTCAGGCAAGTTTTTGAATCTTAAAAAAAAAAAAAATGACTCGACAACATCTGTGGGCTCGCGGAAAGCGGTATATAATTTCCCATGCATCACATGCATATTTGGATTTTTTTTTTTTTTTTAACCAGAAACAATAAAATTACTCAGCATAATCAACACAGGGTAAATTCTAGTTGACGAAGACGGCAGGTCCGTGGTTAGGGATTTGCGTCATTGTTTTCCAGTCGGACAAAGGATACTCGTACCCTCAAGAATGAATTTGTTCAACAAAAAGGTAACATAAGGACATCCTGTTTAAATTTTTGCTTAAAGGGGATATAAATTTCACTTTTTCAGTGCTTGTCCAAGTATATTTTGGGCGCCTATCAGATAAACAATATAGTGAGTTTTTAAACACTTTCAAAGATCCGCCATATTGTTTTAACGCCATAGCAGAAGCACCACAGCGTTCAAGGCAAGAGGCACTGTCCTGTAGGCATCAGGAGGTGCTACTGTATGTCGTTGGCTCCAAAACCAGCACAAAGCATTACATTAACTATCTGGCTCAGAGCACGTAAGAGCTGCATGGATTAACTTGATTTGTATTTTTAATGGAGAAGACCCAGCTACGGTCAGCAAAAACCCGCTGGTGTGTTCCAGCCATTCTGCATCCAACCATCAATCTGGGGCAGTTCATCGCTGAACTGTTCACCAACCTTGTCCTAAAATATGGTTCAGTGCCAACAGGCTGTGGTAAACCTGGCAGCAATGAAAATGTCCATAGTTATGTTTTTATGTTTGAAATCATATGTCTGAAGTACATAAAAATTCTAAATGTTGTGTCTCGGCACTCTTCGTGGAATACGAGGTGAGAGATGGCTCATTTGCATTTGAGTGACAGGTACAAAATCATGCTGTTCTGAAGAGGGCTGTAGAGAAAGAGGCTGTGGTGACTGATCCCTGAGTCAAAAATTATCCACATTCCTGGTTATATTAAAACTTCTGTTGCCCTCACCGTCTTATCAGATCTTTCTCAGTTTTTTGGGTTTACCTGGTGCCGAAGCGTTTGGATATCTCCAAACACAATTTCATATTTATTCACTATGAAAAAGAATCAAATAGGAGATGGCTTTTTTTTTTAGATCAGGGGTGTCAAATTGGATCCAGAAAGGCCCATGTAGGTGCAGGTTTTCATTTCAACCATGCAGAAGCCACACCTGATAGTCTAAAGCTTTCTGCTTTTGGACATGGATCCTGCTCGACACCCCTTTTCCGGAATGATTACAAAATTACAATTTTATGTTATGATGGCATATTTTATCTTTGCTTGTCCTTCTGTGGATATCCTTCACAAAATAAAGAATAAACAATAAAGAGAAGATCAAGATATCATTATCTTTTTTGTTCTATTAATAGCACTTTGTGTCTGAAATGTCATGACCATGATGTGCGTAAAAAAAAATTTTTACTTTCATGTAGGTGGGACTGAGATTTGGATACGATGCTCGACAGGCAAAAAAAAAAGCCATGTTCATTAGAATAGGAGAGTAGTTGGCAGGGCGCTGCACAACAGGGTTATTTGGCTATATTTGGTTGGTTTTATATTTTAATGGTTGGGAAAAAACAGAAATGCAAGAGCAGAAGAGATGGATAAGAATTTCATTAAAAGTAAAAAAAATCTTGATTGAAGAACAGAATAAATCTCGAGCTCTCAGTCACCACAGCCATGCCTCCTGATTTCCACCCGTCTCCGATTACGTATACAAAAGCTTTGATATTGAGCTTCGGCTTGGGAACATTTAGTCTTACTGTATTAAGCTGCCAAAAATAGAATCGTTATAATCCCGTCAAAGTGTAATCCTGGCTGCTGATCAAACCTCACGTGGGAGCAAGAAACCTCCGGCTTAATCTGACATCATAATAGCCCCTCTCTTACTGTATATACTGTTGAACTATTAGTTAGGATGATTAACATCTGGGTGATTTCACATTAGGGCCCTGGAATCATTTTCGAGAACACTTGACCACAGGTTAGTTTTTGATCAGTAAAAATACACTTTCCGGGCATGCTCGGATCCGCTAGAAAAGCAAGGTACGACAAACTTGAGGCCAGATGTGCAATATAATCGTCGTATCTGAATATGGAAGTAGCCCGCCTTCTAGATCGCAGTGTCAGTGCCGTCTGTCTCCTCTGAAATCTCAGCCATAGCTGATAAAGTAAAAAGGAACGTGAGAGCATTGCTCTTTTATTTATTTTTTTGCTGAAATATCAATAATATTAGTCATAACATGAAGATCAGGTGCGTTGCGATCAGCCTGAAGTACCCTGCTTAACCAACAAAACCAACCAAATATGCCATGGTAAGTGTGATTCCAAACCGCAGGAAGTGAAAACGTTCAATTCAAAGTGAACTGCGAACGGTGTAGGGAATCGAGTGAGCTAAAGGTCTTCACTCCACCACTGAAGCCATTGCATCTCGCTGGAGCGTGAAAAAAATGGAGCTCGAAATAGGATTTATATATCATATGTATTATCATTATTATCGAGGACGACATTATATTAAAAATGTTTATTTTAATTTAATCAAGAAATCCTTAATATTATATAGGCTAGCAACCAGCGCAGACGTCACTTCCTCCGTGCGTTACCATGGTAACATAAGCTCCTCGGATACCTGCCGTTGCTGCCGTGAAAATTTTATAAAACATGTTATTGAAACGTGTATAACTTATTGATTAATAAACTAGCCTATATAATACTAATATATACTTTCTTCATTACATTTAAATTTAAATTATTGTCTCCTTTTAATAATAACGATAATATAATAAAATAATGATCTATAAATCCTTTTTCGAACTCCATGTTTTTCACACTCCAGCGAAACGCCATGACTTATGGGAAATTTTTCATTCCCTTTTCCGGTAAAGTGAAGACCTGTTGTTCACTCGTTCCCTTTGAACTGAATATTTTCGCTTCCTGCGGTTTGGAACCAAACGTAACATGGCTGAACACCCTGTGAAGTACACTTCAAAGGGTACTTCAGGCCGATTGGAACGCACCGACTGACTGCTTTCATCACTTCTTCTCGTGTTTGATGGCAGCTCACAAACCGACTTGATGCTTACTGCCACCTGCTGCATCGGAGAGTGAAAATACGCAAGTATGGAAATTAATAATGTAAACTCTTGCCAGCAGCGGAGTGTGGACAAGGGGGCAAACGCTTCAATTGTACCTAGTGTGAAAGTGCCCTTAGATTTACATTAACACCAAACCAAGGCATTTCAACATAGTGTTTATAGGACGACAAAAACTTTTGCACTATAGTACCGCTTTGTTTTATTGACTCAGTCCGGATTAAACCCGAGAGTCGCGCATACAGTATAACCAAAAGGTCAGACGCGCGCCCCCAGTCCGAAACAATAGTACTGCAATTTATCTTGTGTGTGTGTGTGTATACTGTACACTCTGGCCGTGAGACAAATAAAGGCTAGAGAATGCATTATCAGATTCTGATTGCATGTCAGCCAGGTGAACTCTGAAAGCATCATCGTTGCCGTAGATGAAATGAGTTGAGATGAATAAGCACAGGCAGCTCTTTGGCACCGTCATATCAGCTCCGTGATAAATGCAATCCTAACATTCAGACTTATTAGCATTGGATTGCAGACTATTTACCTTCACTGATCTCTCCTCTATAATGGAGAATGTAAACACTGCAGGGGGTTAAGTGAGACAATTTAGTGAACACTATACAGAGCAAATTCCCCAGTGTTGAAGGAACGCTCACACTGTAGTAGGAGTGGAAGAATAATAATACAAGGGGCGTTCAAGTCAAACCGGGACTTGTCGTGCCATAAAAGCAGAAAAATAAAGGAATAAAACCGACTAACATTTACAGATGAGAGTCTTAGCAGAAGCAAAACATTTAAATGGTGCAAACGTTTAAAAAAAAAAAAAAACTAACACCGGGACAAGGCAGATCAGAGCCCACTGCAGGGCTGACTTTCTCGAGTGGAACGCCTGATACTTGAGAATTAATGGATAACTTGCAGAAGAAGTGCATCTGTCTGTGTCTGAACTGTACACACAATCATTCACCAACACCACTTGCACATTACAGGAACGTCCACGTTTGGGCCATTAAAGGAGTTCCTGGGAGGCTAGGCGGACTAAGAAAACTTGATGGTATTCAAGAGCTAGTAGTGAAACCCTGGGAAGTGCACTAGTTTAACAGAGGATTATATAAAAAAATTAAGCAATTTTTTACTCTTCACAGTGGGAGTGACAATAAAAAATGATCCAGCAACAATGCTGTAAAAAATAACGTGTTGTTTAGTTGAAATGTCTTTTGTAGAACATCCCTGGGTTTGTTTATGTACAATACAATAAGAAATGATGTTTGTAAATCTGAAGCTGAATGAGTGAAAACGAATTACCTTTACTGTACATGAAAAATAAAATGTTCTCTTTTTATCAACGTAGATCTTGTTTTTATTTCCCTCTAGTTGATGTGGAGTTTTTTGAGTAGCTGCCAGACTCTGGATCTTTGAGGCACGGCCTCCACTAGACCTCGGTGACCGTGTGGTCTGACACCTTTCGATCCGAGCCAGCGTTAACTACATTACGGATCATGTTCTCGAGTGAATTCTACTAACAGGTAGTCACATGAGTGCAGAGTAAGTGCCAATAACAATAATAATGATAATAAAAACAGCAGACTGACAAATAGAAAAAATAAATGCAGTGGTGTCCCAATGGTGTGTTTACACATGAGACGACCCTCTGCTAACTAAACACGCATTATACTGTAAACAACGCTTTTTCTAATTGAATCCCTTTTTCCACCGATCCCCTCTACGCCCCTCTTCCACTTTTCCATAGCGTTACTTGTTCTGTAGTTTCCGCATGTACTCACTGCATAACCATGTTACATAATATTTACTGCATTTACTATATATAAATGCTTATTCAACCTGCACCATATACAGTAAGTTACACAATGGAAATATTTGCACTGATGTATATACAGTATTTTTTGCTAAGCGCTTAGTTCCGTCTCCTTGCACCTCCAGAGTCCGGGTTCGATTCCCGGCTAGGTTCTGTTTGTATGGAGCTCGGACGTTCTCCCCATGCTTAGTGGGTGCTCTGGTTTCCTCCCACAGTCCAAAAACATGCAGATTAGGCTAATTGGTGTTCCAATTGCATGTAATGTGTGTGTGTGACCTGCGTTGCACTGGCACCTTGTTCAGGGTGTACCCCGCCTCGTGCCCTTTTAGAATAGGCTCCAGACCCCCCAAGCGGTATAGACGATGTATGATTAAGTAGATGAGGACCTGTACTATGCATTGACAATAACGTTGTGTCTATCTTTCTATCCTATTCTGAGAGCCCCTGCGTTTTGTTTCCTGGTTTTGCAAAATCCAGTTGTTCACCTAGACAAAGCTGATGAGTAACAGAAGTAACTGCTCCCTAAAGCAAATGTATGTCTTTGCATTCCTGCATTCTTTCCACTTCTTTTCTTTTTACATAGTTATTGAAAGGCCTGTTGACTTTGGTTTTTTGGTCTTTTGGACTTTTGGTTTTGGTCTCTAGTGTATATTAAATATACACTAGAGGGTTTTACATGAACTTCAGCATTTATAGAAAACCACATAATTACTCAACAAGCGTATAATACTTTAGAGTTAAGCTACATTTTTTGATACTAGGTATAATTTGCTTTTGGTCAACCCCTAAAATCACTGTAAAGCAATTAATGGTTTAAGATGCAGAAGGTGAAAAACGTGCCATCTTGTTATAGAACCCAAGCCAAAAAAATACTATCTGTTAAGAGAGCCACAGTCAAACACACAAGCACGAAATGCTAAACCATAACCACTCAGCACACCAAACTCACCACTTTCTTGGTGAATGTTGGTGTTTGATGATATTTGATGGCGAAGGTGAGTGTTTTTTGTGTTTGTTGGTGTTTGATGGTGAACGTTAGTGTTTGATGGTGGTCATGGTGTACTGTATGATGGTAAAGGTCATCCACCAGTGTGAGATGGTGTTTGATGGCTAGAGAACTAAGCCCATGTCAATTCAAAAAGCATAAACCATTTTAACATGCCCTGATGTACTCAAAGAATGGTAGTTGTAGGTGTCTGTCCGAAGACGCACCAGGAAGTGTTATCTCAAGGGAGAGAGTGAGAGAGCGAGAAAGAGAGAATGTGGGAGAGTTAGCACATTAATATCAGAACCAAGAGCAAAACAGACGCGGGGGAGCGTTAACACATTTTACATTTTAAAAACACTACCACCATTACTTAAGTAAAATAACACTGATTTTTAAATTGCATCTATTACTCATGTATTTCTAACAGCTGAATTTAAACACACAAGTCAATGTCTAAATACCCTAAAACTGATCTCAACCCACAAAACCTGCAACTTGACCAACAAATAATGGTCAATAACTTTCTAATGAATACCAAACAATCTTTCTGAACATCAGAGGTGGGTAGTAACAAGTTACATTTATTTCGTTACATTTACTTGGGTAAATTTTTGGAAACAAATTACTTCTATGAGTAGTTTTACTGCACCATACTTTTTACTTTTACTTGAGTAGATTTGTGGAGAAGAAACGCTACTCTTACTCCGCTACATTCGGCTACACTCGTTACTTTGCTAACCTTTTATTCTATACAAGCAGTCGGTGGATCTACTGCATGACTGTTTCACCAATCAGACGCAGCAACAATAATCACATGACTCCGCTTGGCCAATCAGGTCAGGTGGCATAGTGGGGAAAAAACCTCCGGCTGGTGTTCTATAAATTCATCCTACCTGTGAATCCGTCCTACTGTACATACGGTCTCTTGCACATGCGCAAACAAATGTTTCCGGAACGCCCATAAATCCATGCTGCTGCTACTAGTGGAATCTTTTTTTCATGTTTGTTTGATTATATGTTCATTTTAATTGTAATTTTAATTTAATAAGTATATTTCGGTACAGAATTTTCATGCATCCCAAAAAATATGATGTGTCCCTGCATCATAAAACAGTTACTCAGTACTTGATTATCTTTTCACCGAATACTTTTTTACTCTTACTTGAGTAATATTTTGGATGACTACTTTTTACTTCTACTTAATATTTATTACAGTGGTGTGAAAAACTATTTGCCCCCCTCCTGATTTCTTATTCTTTTGCATGTTTGTCACACAAAATGTTT
>JAQMYI010000013.1:9842590-9857829 GCA_030014275.1 Clariallabes melas | reverse complement strand
CAGAAACATTTTGTGTGACAAACATGCAAAAGAATAAGAAATCAGAAGGGGGGCAAATAGTTTTTCACACCACTGTATATATATATATATATATATTAATATATATTAATATTATTTTTATGTACAGCTACTCTTGCTTGAGTAAATTTTTGGCTACTCTACCCACCTCTGCTGAACATACTGTAGTCTACGAATTTTCTAATCATTACCATTAAAAGTCTGTTTGTGTTTTAACATTAAAAGTAGTAAGTGATCAGCATGTCTTTCAGGGTTCAAAACGCAATTGTAAGTCATTATAGATTAGTTTTGTTTTTTTGGGTGGGTGGGGGGGATTTCTTCCCGATTTTCTCCCTAATTTAGTCGTATCCAATTCCTCCCCGTCACTAGGGGGCTCCACTTTAAGGCTACTACTCCCACTCAGTCGGGAGGGCCGAAGACTATCACGTGTTTCCTCCGAACCCAGTGACGCCAGCCGACCGAATCTTTTCAAACTGCACGCTTGGGGGCGGCGTAACACACTCGGAGGACAGCGCTATTCGCTCCTTCCGCTTGCGTGAGCTCATATTGGCTATAGAGGCGTGATTAATGTGGGAGCACTAAGTACCTCTCATCCGCTCGGCCAATCAGCTCTCTCTCTAGACCTCCAGCTGCGAGAGGTTACAGCATCACCCGGGAATCGAACTCGCGATCTCCGGATGAAAGGGCGAGCACTTTACCACTGCGCCACTCGGAGGCCATAGATTCGTATTTTGACAAAAAAAAAAAAAAAAACAGCTTGTGACGGCAGGTCTACAATCAGTGCGCCAAACATATCGTGGTGACCAAAAGTATTCAGGCAACATATGCTGTGTATTAATGTTCTCCCTGTGACCAGAACAGGTGATTACACTAATTAGTTCTAGTCTATATGCTTGTGCTAGTTAAAACTAGTGAAAAATATTACAATGATATATATTTAGCTTCTGAAGCCATGACCTGGGTCGTCTCCAGACCTCAACACAAAACTTTTGGACAGTGGTGAAGAAGGCAGGAACAGTCAAAAAAAAAAAAACTGTGTACATGTCTTGTGTACATGAAATTCATTGAGCAAGTGACACCAGAGGACAGCAAATGTCTTTTTTTTATTTTTTATTTTTTTTTTTTTACTCAATGGCCCAACCAGATTGAGCAGGTTTTGAAGAATAGAAAAGAATTCGTACTAAACATTATTTATTGTATAGCAAGTTCATCAGATGAAATAAACAATTCTCAATATCTTGTCTTTATTAAATGAGAATGCCTTTGAAACAATACACTCTACTTTTGTTTCAATACTTTGGGCCGCCACACTGAGTCGTGTTATTGAAAGAACGGCCCCCTTCCGCATGCCCTTTGTGCCGGACAGCCAGACAGTGTGGGCTTGCAGGGTTGGGTTAGGAAACTCGGTTCAGCGAGCAGCACATTATGATCGCTCACTGACGCGCCGGCAAGATGTGAAAGGAATCCGAACCGACTCGAAGGTTCTCCATGCTGCATTCATGCCGTGCTTTGTGTGCCCTACAGAAAGCGACGCCACAGAAATGTCCCCAACCTCTGGCCAACCGCTGAGCCCCTGTTTGCATGCCAAAGCCCTGGCCAATACACCACCATCTTCTCTAGCTTACAGGCCTATTGCTGCTCCACGCTGCCAATCCCTATCCGTGTTTCCCTGTCTGTGCGTCCAAATGGTCTGAATGTGTAGCTTCTACGCAGTTTTCGTGAAGGCTGTCAGGTTTTTAAACCTTACAGAAATTGCACATTTTATACAACACTTGCAAAGTCTAGCTGATGAGACGTTTTACATTGTACGGCGTGTAGGACCTCTTCAAAAGTTACTGTCAGGGAGAAACACTGTGCTAAGTGTTGAGAGTTTAGTTAAATGTGACACTGGAGTAGATGGTGTATTCAAAAGCTGACTTTATACTGTATATCCGTGGAGTTAATATATAGTTTTAGGAAGGCTCAAAGACTTTGCTATTGTAATAAAGTATATAGTAGAACGCAGACACTTGTAATTAGCCTGCTACAGCTACAAAAGCTATAAAGTTTATTCGCAGAAGATCTTATTCATGCACCCACATACATTCACATACACACACAATAGCAAGTAAAAGTAGAGACTGGATCACCGGCTCGAGTGCATGGGACCGGCACGTCGTGTATTCATGTTGTTTTTACTCTACAATTGCAATGCACATACTGTAAGAATGGTTATAAGAGCAGGTTCTATGGAAACTTTGGAAAAGTTTCAGTTCTAAGGTTAAAAGGTCATTCAGTTGGATATCAGGCTCAGAACCATTTCTTCTCGGCAGCCTGAGGGGTAAGATGTGTATAGATTTATCCGGATATATAATCCGTCAGAAATCTGTCTATGGGCTTTAACACAGAGGAAATGAAGACCATTAACACACCCTCCAAAAATAAACAGCCGACTTCCTAAACTAGCAGTTCTCCACTAAGCTATAGATAATTAGGGAGAACTGTCACTCGGGGAGACCCTAAGCAGCTTCTCAACCACCTCAACAACTGTTATTATAAGGAAATATAACTCTTACCGGTCCACACCTGTACTCAATGTACAAAAATATACTGTCTGGGATCTGTTATATAAACAAAACATAAAGCACTTATTATCATGCACATTCTGTGTCATTAAGCATAGATTAAAACTGAATTAAAATTTTGAGTTCCCAAAGATGATGTTCCCATATAGACTCTGGGTGGATGAATCAAAAGCCCAGGAGTCCGGGCATCCATGGTAGGTGTCTCGCCTTCCACACATAAGACCTGGCTTTAATTCCCAGCCAATGCCCAAACCCCACTGGATGCAGAGCCGGTCCCAGCCCTGGATAAAATAATACAGGTTGGGTCTGATGTAAAACCTGCATGCGGATTGGATAGTCCACCCTTGACAAGCACTTCAATAAAGCACTTCAAAGTAGTAGTTAATGTTCCGAATCCCACTGTCTGAACTACAGGCATCAACCGAGGTGTGATCTGGCTGATGGTAGAACGATTATTAGCTTGATTAATTACTTTAAACGAATGATCGGTGCTTTTCTGAATCATGAACACACAAAAACGCAACATGCTACACTGGAAATTTTGTTAGAAGAGGACGAAATTCATCAACACACTCACTGACATTACTGTACATTTAACCAGTCTACTAGCTCATGTTACCTTATTACATCATACACGACATACCATTCTTAAAAATAAGGTTTGGGTCGTTTCTTCTAACATAACCAACTTTCATTCTTCAAAACTTGAGAAAAAAAGGCAGCAGATGACATCTGGCAGTCCCAAGCCTGGAGTGAAATAGAAGGGGTTGGTCAGAAAGGGCACAAAATCTGTGCCGAAATCATAACAAAAAAAGTCAACCTTGACACAAACAGCATCGAATAGGTATAGCTCTTTCACCAAGTCTAGTCCTTCTCGTTGCCATTTTATATTAGAGATGGGCAAAAAAAATCACAAAAAATCACAGTCTTTTGTGCGCCGAATCATGTATTGACACATTGACTCAAAAATCAATTGATTACATTTATAACAGAGATGCGCGGGTCGATGAGCCAGTGACAGAAATAGGTTGTTTTTCAGCTTGATCAGCCATGACGGATCAGCCTGACATAATCAGCGATCGGGCATAACCCATTCTGTGCCGGATTCAGAAACACACACTTCAATTTTTCGCCACTGGCCTTTTTCTCCAAACTCGAAGAGAGATTTGGTCTGGAAACTCACACATTCATCTACACTTACACACGCCTACCATCCATCCATCCATGTACAGTACTGTAGGACCCTCTGTAGTCCAACTAGGGAGGCCAATGGTGACCCATTGTATTTATTCCCATTTTTATGACCGTGGTAGAAGCTCCGGTCAACATTGACCACTCGTGGTCACACTGCTGCAGGTTTTGGACCATGAAAGGAATCCAGACAACCCGGAGGAAACCCATCAAGCACTGGGAGAACATGCAAACTCAAGCACATAGACCTGATGCGAGAAACAAAACCAGAACCCTGAAGGTGTAAGGTGACCACTAAGCCACCTTACACAACACCACTTGCTAGTGTCAAAACACATGCGTTAAAAGCCACTCATACCCAAGTACTCACAGTTTCTTAACCTTAAAACTTTGTATTGTTTGCATTGTTAAAATGCTGCATTTGGTTCTTAAATGCGAAAACCAGTGTTATAAGGAATGGGCTACATTCAATTACTAGTGTTCAATCCAGGTGTGAGGCTGTTGAATAAAATTAAGGTATAAAACTTTCACGTTATGCCAACTTAATTTTCTTTTAAAGGTTATAAAAAATGTAATATATCTGGATATTTTAAAAATCGTAATACTTACAGAATCGCAATATTAATCGAATCAGCACCTGTGTATTGTAATATCATATCTAGGGGTGATTGGTAATTTACAACCCTATACTTTATACCCTTAAACTACACCCCTAGTCAGAAACGGAGCACTTTGCACAAGGATAAGAATCCTCTGGTGACGTGACACACGGTGCACTGCTCAGGGAATCAAACACAGTGCTAACCACTAAGCCACTAAGTTTCTACTTTAAACTTCAACTGCAGAATTGAAAATTGAAGGTGAACTTGTTCATTTTAATGTCTGTGAATTTTGAGCAAGCTCATGATAGTAACAGACAAGTATGAGTTGTGGATGTCATGTTTTTATTTTTTTGTAAAATGCTTTAAATGGGAAAATGGCAAATTTAAGTTGCTTTAAATAGGTTTATATTTTTGGTTATGGAATGAAAAATAAAGTCAAATATACAGTCAAGCACGAAATTATTCATACACCTTCTGATTTAAAGTTACTTTTTACAACTAGGAAGGGTTTTTTTGACTGGAAATGACACAGGCTTTTCCCAAAAGATAATAAGATGATGTACAAGAGGCATCATTATGGAACAAAAAAGCTTTTATTTACATTTGAACAAAAAGTGGCATGTCCAAAATTATTTATACCCTTCTCAATAATCAATAGAAAGCCTTACAGCAATCAAACGCTTCCTATAATTGCTGACCAACTTTTTGCATGTCTCCACTGGTATTTTTGACCATTCACCTTTAGCGATGAGCTCCAACTCTTTCTCGTATTATCTTCTGGGAGACGCCTGTGTCATTTATAATCAAGAAAAAAACTTGCTGGTTAAATTTGCCAGGGGTTTGAATAATGTCGGGCTTGACTGTATGTACTGTACTATATAATACATCTTATATATATATATATACTAGATGTGCCTGCAACTTCATTGGCATGAAATTTAATTGCACATTTATAGTCATGCTTTAAAAAATATACAACGGCATCTGTTAAATTTTGGAATGAACTAAAATTTTTACGTTACCGTGAAGTGTGCGGAAGGAAGGAATTGCACACTCATAAATGCATCTTAAAAGATTGACAGTGCTGAATTTTTACATCTGTTGAATTTTGAGAGTAACTAGTGATTTTTTTAATGATATAAGGGCATTTGAAAACCCCGTTAGAAATCGTTCAGTAGTTGTTTTTTTTATTTTACGTAATGCTTGCACAAACACAGACAAAAATTCCAAAAACCATCTTGATGTGTTCTATTACTCTTCTTACATCCACCCCAATTTTTCTTTTTTTACATTTTCAATGTACAGACACGCCAACAGTACAGTTTTATTATATGTATAGATATAATTTTTTTTCAAATGAATGTAAAACAATTGGTAGTGAAAAAAGTATTATCCAAGAACCAGTATTGAAGTCAAGCTATCAGTACCAGTAGTAATTTTAGAATACATTTTTGAAACAATACCCAGCCCTAGCAGTGACCTTGATTCCGTTTTTGCATAAATTCTAAAATATGATAAATTCACCTTTAGTTTACATAGAATTCAATAGAATAGAATTCAATATGAATCTTAAAAACATTCCCACTTCATACTAATAAGTAACTCAGACATGTGGACAACCACTCTGAGAAACACAAAGTCCACATAATTCAGCAGCCAATGAATCCTTTACCTACACAAATGAAAAGAAAATGTTGATACTGCAAATCTTAATAAAAATATTAACCAATAATCTTTTATTTGCTTTTGTCATTTTTATTCCTTCTCATTATTGATTATCTGATTTTGTAACTGCTGTACCACAAGTCTTTGTTCTCGGACTGCATGACATCACAAGCTGTCTATCACCTGAACAGAAGTCTGTAATTTGTTGGTTGATGAGGTCTTTTTTTCCCCAGAAAAACACAGGGCAGCCAAATAAATCCCACATGGCAGAAACACAGGCCTTTGCAGCACAAAATTCATTAGAAACATGTAGGACATTGGGTTGTCAACTGGGAAGCCATGGACTAGAATCTCGATCCAGATCCAGCAACGTTTTTCAGCGGACTGGAACATAAATTAACCAAGTCAAGTTGACTATTTGTAATAAATTAATTTCATAGAACTGAACTTTCATAAATCTTAATGAAATGTATCTGGGTGACCACAATGTTGTATTACAATTACATCATTATAATATTTAACATTTCCAACAACCAATTCCTGGAATCCCAATGAATTACCAACAACAAATTCCTGATCACTATTGTTCCCAAAAACTACCGATCACTTTTATTCCCACCAAAAATACTCATGACCATTGCTCCCAATAATCAAATTAATAATCAAATTACAATTCTTCCCAAAATCAAATTACAGTACTGATCGCCATTGGTACCAACAACCAATCCCTGACCACTATTGTTCCCAACAAAATATTGCCATTCTTCCCAACAACGAATCACCATTATTGCCAAAAATGAAATACTGATCACCATCAATATCCAATCCCAACGTCCAATTCCTGAACACTATTTTTCCTAGCAAATAAATACTGGTCACCACTTTTCCCAACAACCAATCCCTTTTCACCATTGTTCAACCAATTCAACCAAACCATGAACACTATTGTTTCCAACAACAATTTACTGATTGGTATTATTCTCAATAATCAATCCCTGATCAACACTAACATGGTATTATATATGTAACTTGTCAATTATTCATATTCTTTACCGCATAATCCTGTATTCAGGAGGGGCCTGGAGCCTATCCCAGGATGCCTAGGATACAGGATGCCAATCCATTGCAGGGCACAAACACACAATCATTCACAAACTACAGGCAATTTTGGATTAGCCCAGACTCCAGGTCTTTGGACTGTGGGAGGAACCCGAAGTATCCGGAGGAAACCCACCAAACACAGGGAGAACATGCAAACTCCATGCACACAGAGGCGGGAATCGAACCTGGACCCTGGTGGAGGTGCAAAGTGACAGTGCTAACCACTACATCACCAAGCCACCCTATGTAATGTTTCTTTAAGAAATTAGTTATATAATAAATATTTATATTCTGATAAAACTCTTACTGTAGGTGTATCAAGATGTTACATATGTTAGACTATGACAACACCTATGGACTTCTAGTGATTTTTGAGAATGCATTAGCTGCTATTGCTTGAAAAGAACTAGAAACACTGAACAACACTCCTTAGGACTTTTAGCATTAACAAGCTTCTAACGTACCTCTTTTACTGGAGTTGAACACAGCTTCATTTAAAGGCCATGCTCTGAGACGTTATAAAATATAGAAAAAAGTTGTCTCGCCTTATCTGCGCTTCATAACACTTAAAGGAAATATAGGGATGTGTTTACATAAAACAAACTGCCTAAAGAATATCTCCTCCGACTCCCTCACTTGGATCTGATGGTCATTATGCAACTCCTTTAGTTGGAGGCGTTGAATTTAAACTTCCTGCCGACTACGGTGAAATCTGCACATAGTTTCAGAAGCACTTGTTTAATGATATAACAAACATGGACAGAGTATCTGAGACACTTGGGTTATCAGCGTGATCTATAGCAAGTAGTGCAAAAACACACTGGTGCTTTTAAATAAAGGATATTTA
The DNA here is from genome assembly GCA_030014275.1 of Clariallabes melas. Classification (NCBI taxonomy): domain Eukaryota; kingdom Metazoa; phylum Chordata; class Actinopteri; order Siluriformes; family Clariidae; genus Clariallabes; species Clariallabes melas. The sequence continues at coordinate 9,849,841 of JAQMYI010000013.1, read as the reverse complement.
AAAAAAATATTCTTTACATAACAATGGCACAATTTGCTACAGATGGCTCAACTCCATCTTTCATGGCTTCCATGACATGAAATGTCACCACAACTAGGACGTCAACTTCAACATTTCAGAAGGGTCAAATTATTGGGCTGCATCAAGCAAAGAAAACAACTAAGGAAATTTCTAATAGCTGGAACTGGGTTAAGAAACCCTTTAAAACATTATGAAAACCTGGAAGGATAGTGCTGAACCATAGAAGACTGCACAACACTGCAGAAGCAGAAAAAAATATTCATTAATGAAATCGCATGGTAAAAAAAAATAAAAAATAATAAAAATAAATAAATAAAAAAATCAACAGTAAAAACAAAAACTATGTTTAATAGTGACAAGTAAAAGCATTTCCACATAGTGGAACAGTCTTAACAGCTGTGTGTCCATAAGAAAACCACTTAGTGAGACTAATCAGAAGAAAAAAAAAAGTGCTTAAATTTGTTATATTAAATGAACATAAAGATTGAAATTTGGAACAATGGAAAAAGGTCATGTGGTCTGATGAGTCCAGACTGACCCTATTCTAGAGTAATGGGTGACATCATGCATCCAGTTTCCTACTTCCTACATAATTCTGTCTCTTGAATTTCCAAAATTCTTCTTTTCTTTTGTATTCTCGTTTACAAAAAACGACATAACGAGCTTTTTGGAGCAAAATATAGTTACAAGATTTAAAAACCTTCATTGAATCCTGCTTTTAAAAGTTCTACAGTTTTTTGTGTATGTGCAAAAAGCTGCAGGAAAAGGTCTTTGTTGGGTCATCTGGCATTTCTCACAAACCGCCTCTAAATGTAGGTGCTTCTTTCCATATTTACTTGCAAACCATTCCAACACTGTGAGACGACCATATGTCAAGGCGGGCCACAAACACACTGCGTTCACGGCACAGCTCCTCCCACACCCCAAGCGGAGTTCAAGTTCACAGCCAGCAACCAGCCACAGGAAACGGGGGCGGGGCGCCGTATTCCTACACGGCTGGCTTCCCATTTCCACTCACTGTGGAAACGGCACTATAAAAAGAGGCCAGGATGCTAGTTCGGTGAGTGTGGTGTTTAAACCTAATAGCAGTAACCTCGTGTCTTTCGCCAGATTCCTCTTAGATTCTGAGAGTTATGGAGAACCCTATCTCCGTGGACCGTGGACAACGCGGCTCTCTCCTCCACGATTCCGCCTCCCGATTCAGTCAGCACAGCTTTCTTGCCCTGTCAGGCCCACCGCTGCTGTGAACTGCTACACAGTTCGATTCCGGCGTCGGGTCTGTGTACATGGAGTTTGCATGTTCTCCCCATGTTGGTGTAGTCTGGGTTTTGCTCTGGGTTCTTCGGTTCCCTCCCACAATGCAAAGACATGCAGATTAGGCGCGTTGCCATTTCGAAATTGCCCCTAGTGTCTAAATATGTATGTGAATGTCCTACCACGGTCACATACAATGGTCACCATTGGCCTCCACGGTCCCTAGTTAGACTACAGAGGTTCCTATATGGATGAATAGATGATGGATATGGGAACTGGGATCCCACAAAACATTGCCTATCAAGAGACCTATGGTAAGATTAAAGAAGCTGCAGGAATATCGGGCAAGCACTGGTCACTTCCTTGTGCACCTTACAGTAATATTTCCTAAAGAAATGAAAGATCAAAGTAGACTACAACTTGGAATTCTAATTCTAAACATTGAGAGAAACCATGAAACCATCAAGAGACCATGGATGAGGTAGGACGTTGTGCGAATGGATGTTCATAGACACTGCTGCTCAAAATAGAGGTTGTTTTGAGGTTGCATTTGAAATGTTGTGTTCGGGTTATCTCATTCTCAAATGACTTTTCAAAGTCATTCTAACTTTCCAAAACAACATTATCCCGACAGTGGACGTCATTGGAACGCCATTACAACTAAAATAAAATGGTCATCCAACATTAGGATTCCTGCTGGGTAGGGTGTGCACACTAATGCAACCAGATTATCATTAGGTTTTCCTTTCAGTCCCCACTGCTACTCTCCACAAAACATTTCCATAACATTAAAGCTGGAAAAGAAAATCTGATTTGGTTTATCGTGGATTAATTTTTCAAGAATGTAGAAATTAGGCTTCCCTAAAAAAATGTCATGTGTATGTTAAATGGTTCGTTCAGGTCTAAATCAATGTCTAGACGCTCTGAAATATTCCCATGCACTTATATTCCTTACAAAATAAGTGTTACTGGCAGTGATTAATCTCATGGGATGGTCTTTTTTAAACCCTAACTGATGATGCTTTTCTGAACAAATCTTAAACCCATTATTCTTTATCATCACCTTTTTGGCCCACAGAGATAGAAACCCTCTGAGGCATTAAAGTCATCATGGAAACAATTAAGCATGAATGGGTTTAATCACCTCACAAAACTCATCAGTTAGAGAAGTTTGACAGGAAAATAAATCAGCCTGTGCAATGTCCTGGTTGCTGTACTGACAGACACGGGGGCATTAGAGGGCCGTGGCACTGCTGTCACCAACTAATGAGTCCATCATGCATGGATTACAAAGAGGAATATTAATGAGAGAAAACTTGCATTAACTTGCATTAGGTTTTTTTTATTTTTTATTAAACCGTGCATCCTTACATAATATGTATATTATACTGTGTATATATAGCTTACATTTAAATCTTGTGTCTAATTTGGTTTTATTAAATCCTTACTCACCTTTTGGAACAGATTTAGAAAAGCAGTTCAGTTCACTTGTCGCTTTCCTGCTCGCTATCGTGCAATAAATATTAACTCATTCACAGTACAGTATTTATCCCAAATAATGTCTTCACTTAGCCGTAATAATAAATGAAATTCTACATAAAGCAACTGAGCGATCAGAGCTCTTTGTAATATACTTTGAAATATCTTTTCATCAATGTAAATGTCTACATCTTATAGGTCAAAATGAAAGAATTTCACCAAAACTGTGACTTTCATTCAATTAAAAAGGGCTTGACATTTAATCACTTGAGTATGATGATGTTTTAAAGGCCAGCAGGTGATATAACGTGCACTAATGAGCGAATAATTAAAGTAAGATCGGAAACTCTTAGAGCATCCAATTAATGCTTGGTACAGTTAATTATTTGTTTAAAAAAAGGCTAAAAATGTATCTGGGGTTCAACACTCCTGGGTTTTATTGAGAAAAAACAGATGAAAAGAAAGTTTTATTTGAAGGCATAAGAAGTTTTAAAAACTCAAATTAATATTTCAAAACCATGGAGACATTTCCTCTTTTTCCTCTTTTCTTTTTTGGATGTTGCCACACCAGATTGCTGGATGCCCTTTTTAATACAACCATCCTAATCTATTCAAGCTTGGGACCAGCTCTTGAAGTACACTCGTTCATACAACCCCCAGTGGCTGAGGTTGTATCCCTGTCAGAGAGTTGGATCTCTTGTTGTCACAAGCAGATCACAGTTAGAGATTACTTGGAAGCTACGTATTTAAAAGGGATATCTGGAAAAATTTACTTCCGGCTGCCCCCTTTAAGGACTTCCCACAGCAGACCATCTGATCTTGGCACAGGTTTTACGCGGATGCCCTTCCTGATGCAACCTTCCCATTTTATCCGGGCTTGGAACAGGCACTGTTGCAGCCCACCAACAACAGGACCTGAACCCAGATCCTTAGATCCCCAAACCAGCAACCTAGAGTCTTAGTCGCCTGAGCCACCACTGCCTTGAAAAGAGACTTTTCAGCTTTTAAGTCAAGGGTGTAAGGTCATCACCTTGGTGGAGCTGGGGACTGAACCGCCAATCTTCGAATGAGTCGCTCAAAGCCTTCACACACTGGAGCTACAGTAACACTGCACCTATTCATTTTTTACCACTGACCCAATTTGTGACCTACAGTAATAGAAGAATACATCATCCTCTGGTTTGTTTCTCTGATGGGATAGAACTTCGGATTTGGAGGGAGAGTGAAATAAAGGGAGTCTGAGGTATTAAAAGCATCATCTGAGGAGAATATTAACTGCATTAACAGACATGTTCAATGATCACACAATCAAATGTTCACCATCTTTGTCCCCTAACATTAACAGCTTTGAAATCCGTACGACTTGCTATAGGAGAGTCGACAAGAGAGGAACTAGGAGTCTGAAGGATATAGACATCTGGAATGCTCTGAGATTTCCCCAGATATCAAGCCAACCAAGCATCTGTGGGATGCGCTAGATAAACAAGTCTGATCCATGCAGGCCCCACCCCGCAACCAACAGAACCCAAAGGATCTGCTGCTGACATCCCAGTGACAGATACCACAGCACACCCCCAGACTGCTCGTCAAGTCATGCCCCAAGTAGCTCCAGCAGCACAAAGGGAACTACACTGTGATGTTATGGCTGATCACTGTATGTATGTATAAGTGTGCATACACATTTAGTGATGGGTTTCACACATTAAGAATTTAATCTACACTAATAATTGGAATAACCATAAATCAATTTAAATAGAACTCAGTGACTTCTCACTGCGTGTTCAGGTTTTAGAAAATGACTCTTAATTGCTTAGATAATGGACTCGTAAACCGTTTCCCCCTTCTAATTATACAACATTAAATACAACAAATGTTTTAGGTAGTGGAGTTCAATTATTCATTTGCATTTGCAAATGTCTCTTCAGAGCTTCAGAATCTCACAAAGTAAGCAACATGAGGATAAAAACAATCAGAGCATAAACAGAATGCATGGGTTGACTCAAGACCGATAAGCTAGTAAATATGTATATATAATATACGGTGTTGGCTCGGCCACCAAAGCAGATTTAGAGGTTTACAGTTGCCAACCTAGCACTCAATTCAACCTACTCTTAGGTCACAGGTTTTCTTTCATTTGCTTACCCCTCAATTCTAACTAGTCCTTTAATCCATGACATTAAGAATCACCTCATAGCATGATGCCGCCGCCGCCACCACCATGCTTCAGCATCAGGTAGTAGCCACTTGATGAGCAGTACCAGATTTCTTCACACTTGGAGTTCATCTTTTTCCTCATGCTCTCAACAAAGTTCTATCAGAAGTGGCTCTGTCACGTTCCGGCTAATCACTGCCACTCTAATCAATGTTGTATTTCCCTCAGGATTACTGGCACAGGCAGGCACTGGGTTTGAAAAGCTTCCCAGAAGTGGCTGTCCTTGTTGGTCTGCTAAAGATACCTGCCTAGTCTATTTTTGGCAAAAGATGCTTTTGAAACACTCCTGCAAGCAGCAACCCACCAATCAGGGAGCACTTAAACGTCCCGGATATTTGCCTCTTGGCAGGTTCTACATCTTTGCAGTGAACTTCTGAAGCAATTTTAGAGTGGCCATTATGTTTTCCATCACCTTCTTGACCAATGCAATTTTACCCCAGCTACTGAAGTTTTTCAGACAACTCTAGGAAGAGTTCTAAGGGCTTCAAACGTCTCATATTTAAGAATAACACCGTCCACTGGGCTCCTGTGAACATTTAAAGTTTCACTTTCACCTGCAGATTAGGCTAATTGGCATTCCCAAATTGGCATAGTGTGTGAATGAGTGTCTGAGTGTGTGTGAGTGCCCTGTGATGGATTGAAGCCCTGTCCAGGGTGTACCCCGCCTCCTGGGATAGGCTCCAGGCTCCCTGCGACCGTGAATACAGGATAAAGCATTATAGACGATGAGTGAGAGTGATTAGTACTTACATGAGGTGCATGACAATTTCCGTGACATTCAGCCTAAGGAAGCAACACATGTAACCCGCTGGGGTTTCACATTAAACAGGCATAAAAGCAGGTTTAAATCAGCTGCACAGGATGTTTCGGGGCATGGCTTTATAGATTTAGACTTAACTATTTTCTAAAAGCCTATCTTTTGAAAAATGTGGACCTTGGTGATGTTGTACTAGTGCACAAAGTGACATAAAAGACAGCTGGATATGCATCTGGCAAAGGGTACGTTTTATACTCACTCACTATACCGTTTAATCCTATACAAGGGTCATAGGGGCTTGGAGCCTATCCCAGGAAACTTAGGGCACAAGGCGGGGTACAGCCTGGACAGGGTTGCCAATTCATCGCAGGGCACACATATATACACACACTATGGGCAATTTGGGAACAATAATTTACCTAATCTGCAAGTCTTTGGACTGGTCTTTTGGGAAGAAACCAGAGTACTCGGGGGAAACCCACCAAGCACAGGGAGAACATGCAAACTCCACGTGCACAGTGGCAGGAATCGAACCTGGACCATGGAGGCACAAGACGACAGTGCTAACCACTAAGCCACCATGCCACCCAGGTATTTATTTATTTTATTATAATTATATCAGTAATTACGTCTTCCCCTTTAAGGCTAATCCTCTTGTTTCCCTTAAACAGAACATAGTTGTGCATACTTAGCGTCTGACAAATGTGACAAGCAATCGTTCATTAAACTTTTTCTTGTGCTTTTTAAAAATTTTTATATCCGGGATGCTAAAAAATAATAAAAACCACATGAAAAGACAAAAATGGAAAGTGAGCGCACATTTTTTTTTTTTTTTTCTTTTTTGATTTGAGCACACAATCGGAAATTGGAAAACGAGCCATTATCCTTCTTTCATTAGATTTTGGAAACAAATACTAAAAAAAACAAGTTGTTTTTATCTTCACATAAAAACAACTTATCTTCATAATTCACAGATTATCTTCACGTTTTTTTTTAATAATGAAAAACTAATGAACAGAAGGTACACGGACCATGGAGGTACAGACATAACATGGAGAAAATGTCAACAAGTCAATCAAAAAAATGCAGCTGTGTTGTAGAGTTGTGACAGGACTGAAGCCAAAACTAAGTCAAAAGAAAAGCGCATGTAGTGCTTATTGCGCTGGGACATGCTTTGTACAGCAATGTTTCCTTGATCACATTGGAAATCAATTGACAGTCACAATGGTTTTACTAACAGTACCTATACTTAAGCTAGTCCTAATATCATCATCAACTATTTATAACCAAGGGGAAACCTCCAGTTCTGATAAATAAGTCTAACGCAGAAATGTCAAAACATACAATTCCTTGAATGACCACTAGGATCGAAAACTGATAGAAATATTTATATTTCAAAGATTATATATATATATATACAAAACTGCGTGTCTGACACATTGATCTGCAGTACTGGTGCTCCTCAGGGAACTGTTCTGTCTCCATTTCTTTTCACCCTCTATACATCTGACTTTAAATATAACTCAGA
>JAQMYI010000013.1:9826508-9839426 GCA_030014275.1 Clariallabes melas | reverse complement strand
GATTCCGATGCCAGATTTTTTTGTGGTATCGGCAGCATTTCCGATACCAGTATCGGAATCGGAACAACCCTAGTTTTGATACACATGGTTTGATGAGATTGGTGTGGAAGAACTTAGTGCTCTGACCTCAACCCCATTAAGGACCTTTGGGATGGGCTAAAACCAAGATTCCGAGCCAGGCCTTCTCCAATGGATGACCAACATTCATCATAAATGTTCTACAAAATGAATAGGCATGCATTTCCACAGAAGCACAAAAATAATTTGTGGACAGTCTTCCAAGATGAGTGGAAGCTGTTATAGCTGCAAAATCGGGACCAACTCCATATTGAAGTATATGTATTTGCATACAATGTCGTTGCAGTTTCGGCCAAATACTTTTGTCCATATGGAGTATTTGTACACCATTTGAGGTAACCACATTCTACAAATTAATATACTTATTATCTTTTTCATCCATTTTCTTCTGAGGAAGTTACAAAGTCCACCACAAAATACTGAATTTAAAAATAACCAGCAGAATAGAAGCTATCAATTGCTGAATTATTCTTTTATCTGTGTGACAAATCATCAAGTAATATGGTGGATAATCAGGTAATCATCAGGTAAAATTTCCGTCTGCTATTGTGACTAACATCATGGCGGTCACGTGTCTGCTAAATGTCTCATCAGACATGACCTGTACATGCATAAGGTCAATGGTGCAAGATGTCTAATAGGATGGTAGTATTCAATTGTTCTTCTGTTGTCTTACAAGACAAAATATTCTAGTGCTTAGGGGGTTTGTTAGCTGCTCAGATATTCTGCTGAGGTCAGTTCTGAAATACGAGTTCACTGTGCATTGTCAAGTCTATTACGCCTTTCCTGGACCCACGTTTTACCTCGGAGCATCCTATAAGAAATGCTTTGGCATAAAATATTTTCATTGCTCTATATTTCATTTCACGGTTTAAGGCTTTTTCGTCAAAGTTTACTCAGACAGGAAGAAGCTATTGTACCGGCATTTCAATCATAAAGTGATGTGTGTTAGTAAGTTCTTCCTTAATGAATATGACACGTTTCTTCTTTTGCAATGAATTATTGCTCTCATGAGATATGTCAAGGTGACGCAGTCTGATATTAAAACCGTGTCACATGAAACGAAGGTATAAAATTAAAAACAGTTCTGTATTACCTAGTCACATTTACTACACACTGGTTATATACTGTAATTTGCTTAGAAATTAGATCATATGTGCAAGAACAAGATAAACAGAGTGTACTTTTTGCATTTGTTCCCTCTGTATGAAGTGACCAACCCTTCCATGGTTTTCCTGAGCCGCTTCGCTGGGCCTTGAGCTAAAGAATAGCGTTGTGGGAATACAATGGGTTGTTAAGACTGCATAAGGAGACTCAATTTATTAAGCACTAACTCCATGTTCTATTTGCTCAAAAGATTATTCATGATTTCTATGTACACTAATCCAGCATTGTACTGAAAATATATTTCTGACCTTCGGTTATGAAAAAACAAACCTCAGAGTACCTACTTGGGATGGGACTAATTCTCAATCTTGGGTTTAAATCAATCTGACTGCTCACAGCATGAAAGGTGAACTCTGCAGCAACCTCATTTCCCCTCTCGTCTGTTCCAACCACTCAGCATTCAGCATCACCAATCACTGGCCTCATAATCTGCCATCATCTGCACCTGTTTCTCACTGGTTCTTGCCTTAAGTTAGATGTTTTAATGCTTGAATGCTTCATACTGTAGGTCACTGTGTGGCTTAAAAAAAACCTAAAGCATTCCTCTGAAACTGGCAGGTAGAGGAACTGGACTGAAAATGATGAAGAGGAAGTCTAGTGAACTGATCCTCAAAACTACATTTAAAAAAATAAAGGTTTGCCTCTTTGGAGGAAAAATATGAAGAAATGAGGGATGGTACTGTATATTTGCTTGTACCATTTATAAAACTCACTTTACGGTTGACTCTAGATTCTTTCTTTAAAAAAAGACAATACTTTTTTTTCCCATACTTTGTAGCTATGAACCCTGAAAAATAGAACAAAACCTGTGGGTTCATGTTAAAAGAACACCCTGCAACAAAATGTTCCAGACTCTTTTTCAACCCAGACTATCAAGATCAAGGAGAAAACAGACAATAATAAAGGTGCTCGGCTATTTTATATGCTTCTCTAACTACATGCATTATTCAGGACTAGACGGAGCTCCCAGCCAGGTGGTGCCATGCTAACCCCATTAACTTCAACCATCTGTCCAATGCCAGAGTCTAACATCATCAAAGCAAGACTTCTGTTGGAGGACATTTCTGTCCAAGTCTCACTCCTTACTCACAACTCAAACTATTTTAAGTAATATCAGAAAGCATGCAACAGCCGTAGACAACACTATGCAGCATATACAGTATACTGTAACAACGTTATACGACTCGGACTTATAGAACGTTCTCTCCAATGAACAAGTGACGAGACTGAATAGATAGTTAACAACAGTTAACTTTTAATGCTTAACTATTAATGATGAGTTCATGGATGTGAAATGATTGAAAGTGGTTATGTTTTGTTATGCGCTAATACTTCATGCTATCGCTTTGGACTAGCACCTTGGACTGTAATAGAGGTTTGCATGTATCCTATTCAACTCATTCAAACCCATTCTCCTATGCATTTTTTTTTTCAAATTATATCCCAACGTAGACAGCACACATATGTATCACGGACGTCTGTCTCAGAGCAGCATGTCAGCCTCAGAGTGGCACGTCCAGCTTCTATTTCTAACGTCTGACAACCATCCGCGAAATACATGCCGACATTGCGACAGCAATCAAAAAAATGCCTACCAGACGATATTCGGGAGAAAGCACACACACACACACACACCGTACATCTGTTCTGTGTCAACTCGATATATAAATTCACACTCGCACAGTACAAATGTAGCACAGAGAGCGTTTGTTAAGTGGAATTATGTCACCAAAAGTGTCTGCATTCAATACAAAATGAGTACCAATTGATGTTTGGATGATTAGATTCCCAATTTTTCTTTTTTACTTACCACCATACACAGATCATCCTTTACCTCGGTTGGTCCTGCTACCCATTGTGAAGTTGGACGAAATGTCATCAAAAACTACTACAGTTCTAACTCTTTTTCCAAAGAGACGTTAACCTACGTACGAAGAAGTGGTCAGCTATAAAATGGTCTGTTTTATAGCGCTCTTAGTGGGACTGCAGCTCGCGATTGTGTCACGTTAGCATTTCTCAGGTGACACATGAACAAAAAACAATTCATGTAACGGGCCTTACGTACTGTAGCTCGAGGCATTTGTGTTCATGTATTTGCGCGAACCATGTTTCAGGCCTAAGGGCTTTAGTCTTTGGACGTCTGGATCTTATCTAGATCAATCCACCAGCCAGCAGCTATTTTTGTGAGAATCTTTTTTTTTTTAAGAATGGTTCGCCACATGGGATGACCAATGGCGTACATACTGCTCGCAATGCAAAGCATATTTTGTGTATATGCTTTGCGTCACTCTAAGAATAAACCCTTAATCTGGCTAAAAGTCGTCGTTTAAAAAGTTACAACAAAAGCTACAGTGGATTTGGTTCTTAAAGTGATTTTAAAGGATTTCTTTCAAGTGCTCTTTGCTTTTTCTCCCTCTTGCAGGCTGTCAGGAAGAGTTATTTTTTACTGTTCCTCTGTTTACTTTTACTGTTTTCTTCTGTGCTAGAGTTCTTTTTGATGGCATTTAGTCACACGTTAAAGTTTTATAACTTGTCTCTTCACTATACACACACACACACACAATTGGGAGGCAGGCAGTGGAATCTCAGGCAGTTAAAGCTCTGGGATGCTCTGATTGCTGCTGAACAAGAAAATAAGACAGAACGATGTAAAGGATGATCCGTGAGGATGGTGTAACATGGAAACTACTTTTGGATGTCTTTATTTCTTTCATTCATCATCCAAGGAGCATTTTTGATTAAATGCCAACTTCTCCGCGACATATTCCCAATGAGCAAACGCTTTCTGTACTACAGCTTGCTGATGCAACTTGATATATAGGGACATCAGCCAGACTTTGAAACCACCCACTCCTGACTTCTCACCTCTATCCTAAGACCACAAACTGGACACTGTGCATTCTGTTTAAAGCTCATCAGAATTTCTCCTTCTGACCTCCATAGCTCTCCTTGCGTTTGGCTAAAGTAATAAATATAAATAGAGCATGGGATTATACAAGAATTTTCTATACTGGTACCAATACCAGTACCTTGACTTCGATGCTGGCTCCCGAACAATACTTTTTTCTATACTTTTGTCACATCCGTTTTAACATCTGATCTATTTCAGCTCTTTAGTTTGGTGTTTCAGCAACTTGACATTTTTCCATTTAAAGCAGTTTTAAAACATGAAAATTAAAATCTAATTATTAACATCATAATAATAAGTAAAAATGTATAAGCCAGAATCGAACTGGAAACCCAGGCGACTTCTGTACCTACAGTACAGCTAACTAAGTTCAGCTTTTGATACATCTACATACTGATATAGCTATGTACTGTACTAACCAACCATTTGCAAGTTAGCCAAATAGATTTTTTTTAAATCCTCAGCAATATTGAACAAGGGGAATCCATTGGTGGAGATTTTGAAGGAAGTTTTTATAATGTTAGGTGGACTGATTTTAGGTGTTAATATTATCTGATCAGAGGAAGATGGTTATGATCCGTTCTTCTTGCAGTCAAACAAAAAGTCTAAGGGCGTTTTTACATTATGAACGATTGCACTTTGGTCTCCATTCTCAGGCCCGCTTGCGTATTTTACATCCTCTGATACAGCAGGTGGCAGTATGCACCTACTTGGTCTGTAAGCCGCCATTAAACACAAGAGAAGAAGAGAACAAAGATGTCAACTTGATATTTCTGGAAAATTGTTTAGAGCGGTGCTCTCACGTGCCTTCCTCCTGTATCAGCTATGAATTTGTAGGTCAGTGGATGAGATTGCCGCTTGCTATGCACGCACAAAGAACTCCGATGACGTCACGTCCTAAACAGCGATCAACTCCCATTCTCAGGTACAACTGCTTCCACATTTGATTCAATTCACGATCGAGTATGCTGTATCAAGCGCAGAACGATTGTATTCTCACTGATGAAAATTAATTGATCTTTGAGCTCAAAAGTTCTTGGAAAACAATCCCGGGGCAGTAATGTGAAAGGACCCCAAGAAATTTATTACATGCAACTCGGACAGCCAGGATGGTAATTCTTGCTTTCCCATTTTACGTTTTTGGAGTGTGAGAAAGCGAGAACACTATCCCCGGTGAACAAAGCCATCTCTGTCAATGGTAGACTTAGAGTATTGATCGCTTCCTCTTCCTCGTGGTAAAGTCCCCATCTGACAACCTGTATTAAGGCAAAACCCACCGGACTTATTAGCACCCTCTCTCTATTCCCCATCAACAACACTATGAGAGAGTGAAGCCAACAAAGCTGCTAAATCCAACAGCCCAAATCCTGCAGGTTATACAGATTTATCATGCAGAGGCTCCTTAAACATGCTCCCTCTAAGGCTGCCATGTACGTAAAAGCGATTAATGTGATGAGATGTGACATGATTCAAAGTCATGCACAGTTTAGCCAGCTAAAGATGACTCATTCTGCTGGACGGAGCCACAACGTACAGTACAAGCAAGTAGCCAGATGTCTTTTAAAATATAACCTCAGTTTCTCATCCAAACGAATATATTACTCATAGAAGCAGTTGATGAATGAAAAACATATTTACATATACTCTATATTTCACCTTAATAAATAACTGTACCATACTTTTTTATTCTACATCATGTCACATAACTTCTAAAATGTCACTTTATCTCTTTCTACAGTACTTACATAGTCTATCTCCCATGCCACATTCTACAGAGCAACAATTCTGCTATAAATATTAAAAGTAACCTAAATTATGCCTGCTTCAATACAATGGTGCAGGCTCTTTGTTGGTACCTTGAATAACGAAGCTCCACAGTTATGGAAGTCACGTAGTCACTCTCACTCTTTAGGACTTACTACAAACCCTTTAACAGAATAACTAGGGACCATGTCTTCCATGATATGAAATGCCATGGCAATAGAAACGTCGAATTGAGGAACAAAGATATATATTTGATGTAGAAATCTAAATCACTGACTATATAGTTTGCTATCTGAAAAAAAAAAAATACATCACTCAGCCGAGTTCTACACCTAACGTATTGATGATAAAATAAAGAACACAGTTATTCTGACTATTGTTCCATCGAAACATGCTCCTTATTAAGAAGTTCTCGACCAAAACATGGTATTTGTTCAGATAGGATTATCATTTTCCTAATACTTACGCTTCTTATTTCCCAATCCATGCTTCGTTTTTGTAAATATGCATACCCATTTATATTATTTTTAATTAATATAAATATATATATATATCATATAGAAAAATATATATATCAGATAAAAAGAAAACGTTTACTAAATACAATTTCATGCCTTTTTATGTAGTGTCCGTAACTTTTTTCATTTAAATCGTTTAATTATCTTAATTGTCGTTTAAGTGAAACGTGACCAATTTAGATTTCCCATGAAAAGACATAAACCTGAAAAAGTAAATTATTTAAAAATGCAAATTTGTTAAGATATCGCAACATGAGTTTGACATGGTTACGGACACTACAGATTTTAAGCTTTTACCAAAACCATCCCTCATGCAAAGCACTGGAATTTTAATGGTAAACATGTTACTATTAATTACTAGGCAGATTACAAAAAGCAATTTTGTTTTTGAACTATCGTTTTTCTATGTTTTATGTTTTGTGTCTAATTTGGAGCATTTAAACAAAACCATAAACAAATCCTTAATTTTTAACAAATCTGCTACTTCTAGACTTTTAAATGTCATATCAGGTTGCTCTATAGTAGCATGTTTTAACAAGGCAGCAAATTCCATTACAATATCAGTAAATTGCTACTTTGGATGTAATGCAGAATTATATTTTACAAAATCTTGTTCACCTGATTTTTTAAATCTGCATCACTTCCATATCTCTGAAGTGAGAAATTAACATTAACGAACCTTTATGAGCTCAGTCCTAGGAGTTTTGATGGCTGTAGGATGTGATGTTTATCAGGTTTAGAAGGCTTGAGGTTTGTGTTTAAATTGAATTTATGAGCTTTGCAATTAGAACGTTTGGAAGTTCTTGTTAAAACATTTATTCAAATGATCTGAACTAAAGGTGGAAGTCGGCCAGTGCTACCACATGTTCTCATTTGAACAGTTTAATGATTTAAAAATTCTCGTACTGAAGATCTTTCCGCAACACCAAGCACTGCTTAACTCATTTATACACAGAAGATGATTGGTCCTACTTTTGATTTCTTTATCCAGGGAGATTTTGCTTTTCACCCTCGGCTTGCTCATTAGGGATGGAGCCCTAAGCTCTCTTCCTCTATGCTCAGAGCGTAGCCACAATGAGGAACAGGAAAAACGCAGAAGAACAGGAATTCGATTATTTAGTCCTGCACCTCATCATATCAGCTTGTAGACAGAAAAATATGATTAAGCAAACTAAGGAATGCCTTTATTTGGTATTTAGAGTAGAGATGATTGTGCTGACCTTTTATGAATAAACAAATAGAACAGAAAACATCTCAATTGTACGGTCTGAAGTCTAACCCAGAATTACGGCGGGTGAGGTGGGAATACACCTTAGACGGAATTCCAGTGGATTACGTAAATCTGCTCATTAAAGTGAGTCATACAAGTCATGGGAAAGCTTCCTAACACATTGCTGACATTTTAGTGCAAGCACTTCCTACCAGATTGCAACGATATGGTACAAAGCTCTGATGAAAAACAACTCAATCTAAAACCTGGTTAAGGAGCCAAGCGAGGAGCCAGCTGTCATACAGCACATGTGCATTTTTGCTACAGGAGAAGTAGCTGGACCATAAACCTGCACAAGCCTAGTTAGGAGTACGATTTTCTCTTAAAGCTGCTGGGATGATTTTTCCTTGAGGTGTGCTTGTCCACTGAGAAGGGTGTCCTGCTTTTGCTGTGGTGTTTGCCGTTAAAGTAACTGGTGTCCATGCTTGCAAGTCAGACTCCCTCCACTTTTAATGCAAAGAGGCAAAGGTGCTGCACAGATCGACATGACCTGCATGGCTACATACTGCCCCGGGAGCACAGCTAATCATCACGCCGTACACTTCCACTGAACATCAGGCTCAATTTAATTAATCGTCCACAGCCAAACTGAAGGCTATGTGTCACCCTGAATCCATACTAACAAACAAAGTTCTCTGGACTGTACGACACTAATTGTGCCAAACTGCGTTCTCATTGCAATTGTGTTCACTTGGAAGCACACTAAAATAAAGTGAAGTAAAGAGTTTTTGAACTTTATGCCACCAACGAATGGTTACAATATACATGCATCTTGGGCACGTTATAATTAACTGTTTGTGTTTCATAAAGGTGATGATGAATTGTTTTTTAGGAAATATTTTGTACTGTATTGAATACTATTATAATATAATAATGAACTATTATTGGGGCTTCCAAGTGTGCAGAGATCACAAGGTGACGCTGTAGGCTCCCGCAACCGGGAGCCTGGAGAGAGCTGATTGGCCGAGAAGGATGGGAGGCACTCTAGCACTCTCACATCAATCACCGTTCTATAGGCAATCATAGGTGTCTGTAAACTCACAGCGTTTTATACCTCTATGGACGGTGCCTGAGCAAGCAGTTCGGAAAGATGCAGTTAGCCGGCATCACATGGATCAGACGAAACATATGACAGCCTTTGCCCTCCCTGGTTGGGAGCTAGGTATGAGCTATGACTAAATTAGAAAGAAAACCAAAAAAAAATTCAGGGAATTAAAAAAATTATAATTTTTTTTTTTTTTTAAACCTCAATGAAAAATTCACAATCAAATATTCTGATAATAACTCATCTGCGTAACAGAGTATAAATGTTTAGACTATTTTATGTGCTCCTGTCATAAACTGTTTTAAAAGTGCCCAATTAAGCAAAATTCCCTTTTTCTCATGATTTGACATTAAGGTGGGTCTGCAGTGTGCATGTTTAAACAAAAAACATAAGACGAAAAAAAAAAAATCCTTGCCTCCTTTTTCCATGTAGAGGCCAATTAGATCTTTTCCCCTATTGTGACCTCATACGAGTGCTGTACCAAAAGTAATGCGAAAGTCAGCATAACTTCATATTAATTGATATAGCTTGGTCAAATTGCACATATTCCTGAATTAACTCTTTCTCTATACAGAAGAACTACTAGGAATAGTCTCCATTACAGGCAAAGCATTTGCTAATTTTATTATTAATTATAATAATAATAATCCTCATCTAACCATTTATCATATCGTTTTCAAATGTCCACGTCAATGATATCGTACATCGTACAAAACAAGCTAACAAATCATTTGTATATGACGAGACTTAAAAAATGGATCCGACATATCTGATAGTTAAAAACTTGGAACTAGTTTTTCAGAAAACCTGAGCCGCCATCTGTCCCCGAAATGTGGGGTTCTAATTGTGCGTGGGCCCCGTTTTCACGTGCAGCACGCTGATTGCGAAGCATAACATGAACACTACGCCCTGTTGCTATGTGTCTACTGCAGAAACACCATGAACTTTCTTCTGCCTGTGATTACAGACGCTTTTCTCAAAACATTCGGATACATCGACAGAGCTAGAATTTACTCTGTGCCTAAACAAAAGGCATCAGAGCCTCTTTTTTTTTTATTAGTAGTACTCCAGTTTAAACTCTTTTATTTAAATCAGTCAAAGAAAATCCTGTCGCACTAATAAAAACTGACTCTGCTAATGAGCGGTCGTCTGCCAACGAATGTGATTTGTTTGCCAGAGCGGCTATAAACAGTCTGTGAAAAGACAGCATTTCTTCACGTCCATATGTCTCACTCTTCCTTTCGCTTCTCGTTTGAGTTAAGGCTGAAACTAATCTCATACTGAATCTGAATAGCCTATATCACACCAAATACAGATTTAGTTTCATTCATTTCTGCTTTCTCCATTTCCGTTTTTCCTTTAGTGCTAGCTAACTACGACATAGCATATTCCATGTAGTTTGCTAACACTTGTTAGCATAGTTCAGGATTCCAAGTAACTGCCACACAGTCCTGGGAAACATAACATAGCTTGTGTATTGGTTTATATCTTTAACATTTTGTCCATTCCCACTCACACTTACTGGACTACAGTCTATTAATTAATGTTTTATGTATGATTTTTCTTAAGGAGAACATCAGTTAAGATGCACACAGTGAACTAACAAATGCTAACAGAGGCTAGTCAGCCAATAGCATTTTATTAGTGCTAACTCCTACAACAGAGAGAGATGCCTGCTTTAGGATATTTATATTCAAATGTATTTGAGCACAAGCTTAGAATAAACATGAACAAAAGAAATATGTAACATAATTTACAAATAAAATTTGCAAAAACAGAGAACATTGAAATTCAGTGAATAATGCAGAACTGGCGCCTTCGGTCACTAGAGCTTGGTGTTTCTTAAAAGAAATCTCTCGCTCTTTCTGTCTATATAAATAAAAGAAAGGTTTTGTCTGTAAATTGGTCAGAAGTCACTCTACTATCACTAGTAGAAAGGACATTATGAGCAGATTTGCGCCAGATTACCTAGGCAAGTAGGCATGGCTATACACATCACTCAACAGAGCCAATCAATGGGATAATTTACTGTAAATACATATTAGAAACGACCGTAATGCCCTTACAAATCCTCACCAAACACAAACAAATGCGCGACAAAGCATGGCTTACTGCAATCTAAGGTATGTAACTTTAGAAACCTGTAACTTCAAAGATGTATGAACAGATTATTGTACATCTGTTCTTTCTTCAAAAAGTTTAAAATCAGTTACTCTCATATGTTCCGAAACCATGGTTTTAATCAAAATCAGACATGTGGAACGCTAATATGAGATAAAACATGGACCTAACTATTCACAAGTTGACAGACAGCATGGCACCCTGTGTGGCTTCAGTCAATTATTTGCCAAGTTTGTTATAATAAAAAAAATTATGATGAATCAGGATATTTTTTACAAAAAATTTTTTACAGAATCATAATACAAATCGAATCGGCACCTAATTATCGTGATCATATAGTATTGGGATGTGCCTGGTGATTTCCACCCCTACTACGTGGGTCAATGTGCTTAAAACAGATTCACGCTTAAAGAAGCCATTTACAATTTCTTTACCACTATAATGTGCCAACATATTGTTTGTTGCTAATATTTTACAAACCACGTCCTCCTATGGAAATAAAATCACCCTGCCTAGCTATAAAATAATTAAATACAACATTTCTTCCCACATAGAAACACAGAATGAAAATACATTATGCATGTATGAAAATTTTAAGGTTTGTACCCTTCTTCATTTAATCAATAAATATTTAAAAATTTTAATGTATACGGCACATCTCTGCAAAATTTGAATATCAAGAAAAAGTTGACTTTCTTTCTGAATTTAATATATGAACTGAAAATTTTAAATACTCTAGATTTGTTCAATGTAAAGTGAAATAATTTATTGTTTTGTTTTAAAAGCATACAGCTAATAAAAATCATAAATATGTGTACAAATAAAAAACAGTACAGGTGATCAGATACATGAACTAAACATATAAATGCATACTTTAGAACAAGTTTCGACATTATTGCCGGATCCTAAAATACCACCACTCACACCCACCCAGCACTGCTATTGTCGTTAGAAAAGAAAATCTAAAATAATGAATGTGATGATATTTTATAAAAACAAACTATAGAGCAATAGAGGACAAAAATCGCTTGCTTAAAGAATACAAATCTTTATTTTGACAATACATAAATAATGAAAATTAGCAAGAAATCTATTTTCATGTGTATTTTCACATTCATTCATCTTCTGTTCATAAGTCAGGAAATACATGCAATGTAGCATTAAAAGCTTCATTAGTATTGTCACTTTTTGACAAATTATCCACAATTAATCCAAACATAAAGGTTCAGGACAACTTCCAAAACATAAGTTTCCATGCCTCGAGTGAATTAGACCATTTTGGACTAACTGCGTTTTTTGAACCAGCCTTATGGGACCACAGGCACATGTACTGTATACGCTGTTGCACTACACACAAACGGAAGTGTATACTATGTACTATGATAACTTTCTGCCGCCAAGTACTGAACTGAAACTTATACAGGTAGAGAAGAATTTGCTTTTTGACTACAAAATCACTATCAAATCATGAGTTTGCTGTATTTATCAAAACTCAAGCAACATATTGATGATACTAAATTGCATACTTTAAAACAACCACATACACAGATTCGGCTGATTTACCCATTGTGACAAGCCTAAGGGAGAAAAAGTTATTGGTTTTGGCAAAATCCACAAAGTCCACAATTACATAACCCAAATGATTTTGACAAAATATACTAACATTTGTGCTTTGGGACTCAAAGAAAACACATAAAATATGCTTTATCAGTTTGCAATACAGGTTGTTTCATTGAAAAATAATTGTTTATCTCAAAACTACAAAAATGGGGTCCCCCCGAGTAACAAGCTCGCCTCATCATCTGGAGATCGGAGCCTAGAGTGAGCTGCTTGGCCAAGTTCTCTCGGCGGATGGGGGAGGCACTCTAGCACACTCGCATCAGTTGCAGCTCTATAGCCAATCACGGTCGTCTGCGAGCTTACTCAAGCGGAAGGAGTGAATAGCGCTACCCTCCGAGTGTGTTACACCACTATGGCAAGCCGTTTTAACATTTAATGGCAAAAGTTGACTATCCGGAAAGAACCTTACAGATATCCACAACGTATT
>JAQMYI010000013.1:9774826-9789438 GCA_030014275.1 Clariallabes melas | reverse complement strand
GGTTGTGTTATTTTGTTCTCGGTTGTGTTATTTTGTTCTCGGTTGTGTTATTTTGTTTCCGGTTGTGTTATTTTGTTCTCGGTTGTGTTATTTTGTTCTCGGTTGTGTTATTTTGTTTCCGGTTGTGTTATTTTGTTCTCGGTTGTGTTATTTTGTTCTCGGTTGTGTTATTTTGTTTCCGGTTGTGTTATTTTGTTTTCGGTTGTGTTATTTTATTTTCGGTTGTGTTATTTTGTTTTTGGTTGTGTTATTTTGTTTTCGTTATTATTATTTTTTGGGGTTTTGTTATTTTGTTTTTAAATTTGTTATTTTGTTTTCAAATT
The DNA here is from genome assembly GCA_030014275.1 of Clariallabes melas. NCBI lineage: Eukaryota > Metazoa > Chordata > Actinopteri > Siluriformes > Clariidae > Clariallabes > Clariallabes melas. The sequence continues at coordinate 9,789,115 of JAQMYI010000013.1, read as the reverse complement.
TGTTATTTAGTTTTGTGTTTTGTTATTTTGTTTTGCACCATAAGAATTCTAAAAATACAACAACTAATAATAATAATAATAATAATAATAATAAATAAAATTCACATTGTATGTCCCAGTGCCGCAGTAACTGGAAGTTGTTAGTGCTGCTTAATGATACTATTTGCCCTCCTATGGAAAACTGTATGAGTTTGTTACTGAATGATTATAAATATTAAAGTTAATGTACCAAGTCTAACTCTGTTTGCTTTAAATCAGATTTTATGCTGAATAGTCTCACTGGAGAAGAGCTCAATCTGCGAGTGTTTTTGATGGTTACTGTATGTTCTGTCCAGCAACATTGAGACTAATACTGTTCTTATAATTTCTTTTTAATAGTTAGTTTAAGTAAATTACTTTGACAAAATGATTGACTACATGCTGGAATAATGTAGAACAAATGACCTCAACACAATGTTGCAAATAGGACATTAAAACAATATTTACTGATAGCATTTAGGTTTAACCCTCAACAGTATCTTGTCCTTGAAATCTCCATATTATTGCTGGTAGCTTTTTGTCCCCTACAACCATACTGATGGCTTGAATATGTTTCAAACCTTTTCTCACTGAAGGAGTTGCTTCTTCTGCTGAACAAACAAAAAGTGTGATAATAGCCTTGAGGTGGTGTGAGCACTGATTTGCAGGACTCTGTCCAAAATATATTTTTATTACAGTGGTGTAGTGGTTAGCACTGTCGCCTTGCACCACCAGGGTCTGGGTTCGATTCCTGGCCAGGCTCAATTCCTGTCTCATGTTCTCCCCGTGCTTGGTAGGTTTCCTCTGGGTACTCCGTGTCCTCCCACAGGACAGGCTAATTGCAGGTTAGGCTAATTGGCGTTCCCAAATTGCCCGTAGAGTGCTAATCCCTGCGATGGATTAGCACTCTGTCCAGGGTGTACCCTGCCTCGTGCCCTAAGCCTCCTGGGATTGGCTCCAGGTCCCCGCGACCCTGAATACAGGATAAAGCGGTATAGAAGATAAGTGAGTGAGTGACCATGCAGCTAAAGCCATGCATGAGAAATGGGCATGAATTTAATTACTGAGCTGAACGCAGGATGTGTTTAGTAAATAAATCTGGATGCACAGTAATTTATGTGATCAGTTATTTAAAATATTTTAAAATATTTTAAATGAGCATATATCTGATGATGGCCTTGGCAAGAAAAATGAAAATCACTGTGATTAGTTAAACTGGATGGTTAACATAAAACTGTCAAAGCACTGAAACACCATAAATAATTGATATTTAGTACTGTATATGCATGAGAATCTATGAAGAATTCTTTTAATGAAAAAAAAAGTGAAATAATTATACATTGATCAGCCATAACATTAAATCTATTACCACTAAAACCACCTAGACTTTGGGTTCCCGCTATGCTGCCTGGTCAGCTCTGGTCCCTTGGGGCAAGACATGGATTCTTTGTGTATTGTGGATTGCAGGACGGAGCCTGCATGGATCAAACTTGTTTGTCCGCCGCATCCCATGAGTGCTCAATCGGATTGGGATCTGGGGAGTTTGGAGATGGAGTTAGTGGCCTTGGGCTCTTTGCTAGCTGGGCCCTGTGCATGGCAGTCTGTGGTGCAGTGTGTATTCTGGTGAATTTCATGACGATTTGTGCTGCATTGTTTTTCTTTTGGGATCGGACTGGACAGACTGGTCTTTGTTCCCGTGGGCATGGGAGAGCCTTGGGCGCCCATGATCTTATCACCAGTTTGCTGGTGTACAGTTGTTGAATTTATTTGGCAGTGGCGTTGGTGTTATGGCTAATCAGTGTAATCTTTTAAATAGAAAAATATTTTCTATCCAACTTTTATGCTCATTGTGAATTAACTTTGTACATCTTGTTGGATCGGGGTGGTGGTTTAATGGTTGGCACTGTCGCCTTAGCACTTCCAGGGTCCAGGTTCGATTTGTGCCTGGAGTTTGAATGTTCTCTGCGTGCTTGATGGGTTTCCTCCTGGTACTCCGGTTTCCTCCTACAGTCAAAAATATGCAGATTAGGCTAATTGCTGTTAATTGCTGTAATTGCTGTAAAATTGCCCATAGTGTGTGAATGAGTGTGTGTGTGCCCTGCGATGTACAGTATCGGCACCCTGTCCCAGGGTGTACCCGACGACCCTGGCATACAGGATAAAGCGGTATAGATGATGAGATGACATCTCGTTGGGTAGCAAGACATCAAGTCTTACAGTACATCTTACATGTTGTTAAGTCATTTAGAAAAGACTTAGGAAATGCGGTGTAAAGGATGCAGAGGCACGCTCAACTTTAATGAACATTGTAAAACTTTATATTGTCTTGTTGCAGAGATCTTTGGCTTTCTATGGCGAACCTCATACAGTAGCTTCACATGATTCTATTTTCACTGCTTTCAAACGAGACGTTAGCTGCACTTCAGGCCAAAACTATGGTGTAAAATAAAACGTATTACTTTTTACCCATTAATGAATTCCTTGAAAGACTAATGCCCCAATCGACATCGCAATAAAGCCAGAAAAGCTACAGGAGCATAAAACGAATGGTTTACAATGGGCATCGCAGTGTCCTGTGGTTAAGCTGGGGCTAAATAGAATCTGTAGGGCATCTTTATAGCCACATCTACTTTCACAGGTGGAGCGAGCCTACATAATGTGATTTAAATGAGCTGTATAAAGGAAAAGAAGGATTGGAAATGCGACAGAGAGTGATGAGAGTCTACAAGGTTAGTGTGCCTTACTGAACAAGAGGATAAGCTGTGATGAGGCAGTCAGTGTCTATGGATGAAGAGATTGAACATCTGGTGTTATGGATGAGCGAGCCATAAAGAGATAAGAATTTATAACTGTTTGGTAAAAACCTGGCGTTCTTCCTTTTACGATCAACCATTTTTCTTCAGTAATGCAGCTCGGTTAAACGTAGGGCTTAAACAGCCGTTTTCCCCAAAACCATCACTCAGAGGAAGTCAAGAAATCAGAGCCCAATTTAGATCCCAACTAGATAAAATGACACAGGTTAAAAATGTCACTCAGTGTGGTGCTGCCACAGAGTCTTGAAAGGGAAGGGTGTAGAAAGAAGACACAACATATCAGAGGATATCATGGCATTTCTTCGCAAGGTACTTGTTATGGACAAGATTCATAATGTCGATTGGACAGTTAAACAATCCTCTCAGATTCGTTTATCATACATTGACGATGACCCACCTAATATTGAGTAGGTCCCCTATTTTGCCACCATAACACTGATGCACTGTGTGTTCTGACATCTTTCTATCACAACAAGCATTATACTTTTCCTCCGTTGGATCTACACTAGGACTTGACTGCCCATGGTTTTCCTTCCATGGTTCACTTTTGGTACATCCTGACCACTGCAGCCTGGGAGCACCACTCAGTAGCTGCAGTTTGGGAGTTGCTCTGACCCAACTGTCTAGTCATCACATTTTGTGCATGTGCAAGGAATGTTCATGTTCTCTCCATGCTTGGTGGGTTTCCTCTGGGTACTCCTCTGGGATTCCTTCCACAGTCCAAAGACAGGCAGGTTTGGTTTAATGGCGTTCCCAAATTGCTTGTAATGTGTGAACGGAGCTTGTGAGTGAATGTATGTACCCTACCATTCAATTGTATCCTGCCTTGTGCCCTAAGTCTCCTTGGACAGGCTCCAGGCCCCCATGACCTTGTGTACAGCATAAAGCTGTATAGGTGATGAGATGACATTTCTTCTACTAAGTTAATGGTTTTCTACCACCTTGCATTTCCATGCTCAGCAATGTTATGTAGCAATAAAATAAAGTCAGCTGATGACCTAAATGTACTGCACTGAATGACCAGATTAAGGCATCAATTGAGGACAGAAATTTTGAAAGTGTAGTTCTGGAGTATGATCATCACATTTTGTGCCATAATCAAAGCTAAATTAGAGTGTTAATTTCTTTTTTAACCCAAGGAGTGTATATTGGAATCAACATGACATTTACACTCCGAAATATGCGAATAAGACAAGTAGAACACGACATTATAAAAACTGGTGGAGAAACATGAAGACATGTGGACAAGGCCTGCTCACGATGTCTGTTTAGTTCCTCATTATCAGGTACACACTAGTCTTAGTTTCACACATTCCTCCCATGGGATTCAGAGCATCTGGTACTGTATCTGTTGTAGACTTTTTCTGATGACAGCCTTCATGCACTTCCATGAGCTGGTTTCCAGCAGGTAACGAAACTTTTAAACCTGACAACGTGACATTTTTGCATTTTTGCATGACATAGTCGTCTACAAATCAGTAAATAAATAATATTCGATGGATTTGCACGAATAATGTAGTGGTGAGTAATCATGTCGCTGTTTCTTTAAATATGATTATTAAAATATCATATAGGAACTATTTGCTCCAGTTGTGTAAGTAAAAGATGTTTTTGTATTTGATGCTTTTTTTTTTATATAATCGTTAAAGGTGGCAAAAACTCTTTAGAAACAGATCAATATAATATGTCCTTTCTGTCTGATCCAGACACCTTCACTGGTTCTAAGCGCATTGCAAGAGATATCAAAAATAACCTATCATTGATTTTTTTTTTCATACTGTAAAGTGGGATTTAGAAATCCATCAATTTCAGAAAAGATCATCGTCGTTACTATATCTAATAGACTAACACTAGTTTATTAGATATACTGATCTAGTAATTCAAATAGTGCCACCACAGTGAGAAATATGATAATGTACAGTATGATCCTGGGGAGATTCTTAAGATGGGTATAGACACTGTACAGCGGACAGTTTATCTTTTCCTTAATCAAACCCTCCTGTCATGTATTACGTAATGCTTTTATATGCTCCACATTCCTGCATGTGGTATACACCACTCCTGATTGCACTTCCTCAGGAAAGAACAGCAATTGTAGTTAACAAAAACGCTATACGTACATGACTATTACAGCAGTTGATGCTAATAAAGATTAAATGATTCGGTTTCATCTTTGTGTTATCAGTTGTCTCTTATTTTTCTGGTGTTGATGCAAGAGCATGTTTGGAGTTTCTTCCCCCAAAGATTGTCTATCTTTTTAAAATAAAAATAAAAACAAAATACAAAGCAGCCATAATAAGACATACAGAAAAAAAAGAGTGGAATCCCCATGGAGACTGATGAAAGTCTACAAGGGTGTTGTGCGGCACTGAACGAGAGGTCAAGCTGTGATGAGGCGGTTGGAGCCTGTAGATGCAGAGATAAAGAAAAATTAACCAGCTGGCATCATTGAAGAGAAAAGCAAGTTGTGAGAGATGAGAGAGTAAATATTTGGTTAAACAAACTCCCATAGGACTCATTTAGATCCCGAATAAATATAATAGGTGAAGCTAAAAATAAGATTAGTGTAGAATTTCCATGGAAATGACTGACACCTGTCTTCCTCAGGTTTCTATGATATCTTTAATTGGAATCATAGATGTTTATTCGGAATGTATTCTGTATCTACATGAGATTATTCACTACGCTGCTGATATTTACATGTATACACAAACGTGTACACATTTCAATTATCTGTACTTTACCTGAGTAGGTTTATTAGGGCATGCATTTGACCTTTACTCCGCTACATCCTACAGCAAATATCTGTACTTTTTACTTCACTACATTTCTGCATAGCATTGCGTTACTTAACCACAGTGGTGTGTAGCGTTTAAAGCGCCACCTGCTGACTATTCTGTGTAATTGCGTGGTTAGCCTTCCCTCCATGAAATGCTTAATAATGTAGCAGGTGGTTGAAATCAGAAGCATATACACATACACATGGCAGTAATTGAAAATACAGAGGGGCCCAAAAAATACACACTTCCGCCTTTGGAGGAAACATAATAACACACATTGTGCCATCATTCAATTAAATAAAAAAAAAGGGCATGTGGAACTGTGTATACATTTATTAGTCCTATCTATATATTCTGTGTATGTCTTAGTGGTTAGCACCGTTGCCCTGCACCTCCAGGCAAGGCATTAAAGCATTCGGACTACGGTTCCGAAGGTCTCAGGTTCAAATCCCATGACCACCAAGTTGTCCCTGTTGGGCCCTTGAGCAAGGCCCTTAACCCTCAACTGTACAGATGTATAATGAGATGAAAATTTAAGTCACTCTGGATAAGGGCATCTGGCAAATGCCTAAATGTACTGTAATGTCTGTGTGCATGTTCTCCTTGTGCTTGGTGGGTTTCCTCTGGGTACTCTGGTTTTCTCTAACAGTCCAAAGAATTGCCCATAGTTGCTATGTGTGAGTATACAGTAGAGAGAGAGAGAGAGAGATGGAAAACTTTTACTTGAGTAATATTTTACCTAGAATATCTCAATATCAAAGTAGTCGACAGTCATACTGAAAGAAATGCCATATAATACCTCTCTGTTTCGAGCGGCTCATGTTGCATTACCGTACGTCTTAGGAATCGTCTCAGGGTCAGCACACTATATCAGAAAACTTGATTGATTGAGTGCGGAGGGATGGAAAGAAGTGTGAAAAAAAAGACCTCATCACATTCTCTTTCCTAGCATGGACAATGCAATAAACAGCTTCAGTTAGCAAGAGAGTCACGACAACAAGTTAACAACTCTGCCACAAATCATCAACATGGCTATGAATCACAGAGCTCTGGTCCAATATCACTTCCAGAGCCAACCACACACCTGCCCATGACATCGCCATCACAAACTGTTACTAACTTCAAATATATCAGAGACACTCAGGGTTTATAGATCTGCTTTGCTGCTATTATTTGAGTCATTTGTCTTCAACAATCCAAATATATGTCCTTTCATGAGAACGCCTCTCGTTAAAAGATTTTGTTGTGTCTCCAAAGTCGAAAGTTGACTCATTGTAAGGGAATTCTATTAAGAGCTTTTGATTAAACCAGAAGGAATCCTGGAAATTACTTTCTTAACAGGGTGGATGAGAACATATACAGTGCTGACGGAACATTGTTTAGACCCTTTCATGTTTTCCACATTTTGTTGTTTTACATTCATGTTAAAATTGATTTAAATCTGAATAGAGGAAACTTTCTAAAGAAATTGTGTCAGGCTTGCAGCATCATTCACAAGCAGCATCATTCACAAGCAGCATCATTCACATACTTGTGTATATTGTAGTTATGTAAATTTATTTAAAAAAACAAAACACTCCAAACACTTCTATTTACTTTGTCATTTTGTAGTATTGCATGTAGAATATTGAGGGGGAAAAAGGATTTTAAATTAAAGTGTGAAACATAACAATATGTGGAAAATATAAATAGGCCTGGAACCTTTCTTTCATCACTGTAAATAAACCAAAAATACAAAATTTTGTGTTGTTTTAATTTTTGTAAAGGAAAAAAAGACCAAATGAGGCGGCATGGTGACTTAGTGGTGTCGCCCTGCACTTCCAGGGTCCAGGTTCGATTCCTGCCTTGGGTCAGTGTGCATGCTAAGTTTGCAGGTTCTTCCTGTGCTTGGTGGGTTTTCTACAGCGAATATCTGTACTTTTTACGTCACTACATTTCTGCATAGCATTGCGTTACTTAACCAAAGTGGTGTGTAGCATTTGAAGTGCCACCTGTTGACTATTATGTGTAATTGCGTGATTAGCCTTTCCTCCATGAAACGCTTAATAACGTAGCAGGTGTACAGAGGGGCCCAAAAAATGAAAAATAACATGAAAAATATACGCCTCTCTGCTGACAATCACATGATAGCATCAACAATGGTGCAACTACTGACATTTAGAGGAAACATAATACTACACATTGATGCCATAATTCAATTTGAGTTAAACAAAATGGCACAACTGTTGAAGTGTGTATACATTTATTGGGTCTATCTGTATATTCTGTGTATGGCCTAGTGGTTAGCACTGTCGCCTTGCCCCTCCAGGTTCGATGTGCTTGGTGGGTTTCCTATGGTGGCCGAGAAGTGCAAAACAAAATAACAAAAGCACAAATAAAATGAAAAATACAAAAACAAAATAATAAAACTGAAACTGTTTTGTAATTTAGTTTTCAGTTTTGTTATTTTGTTTTGTTATTTTGTTTTTTGATTTTGAATTTGTTATTTTGTTTTCAGTTTTGTTATTTTGTTTTGTTATTTTTTGTTATTTTGTTTTTTGATTTCGATTTTGTTATTTTGTTCTTGGTTTTGTTATTTTGTTTTTCAGTTTGAAATTCTGTTTTTGGTTTTGTTGTTTTGTTTTAAGTTTTGTTGTTTTTGGATTTGTTATTGTGTAGTTTCCTCCGGGTACTCTAGTTTCCCCCCTGCCTCGTGCCCTATGTTTCCTGGGATAGTCTCAGTGCCCTTCACGACCCTGTATACAGGATAAAAAGCGGTATAGACAATGAACACTAAAGCAAACACTAAAAGAGCAGTAAAATTCAACAAAAATTAACATTAACATTATGCAGTAGGCTATAGCCACTGAGACAGCTTATCATTATTCACTCTTTCTTTATTCTTCTTGAGTGACTGATTTGTTCTGGTTAAGGTCAGGGTGAATTTGGGGTTCATCGCAGCCACACTTAAAACACTTCTAATCCTACTTTTACAGCCCTTCACAAACCCATTTGATGGACTGATGAATTTTTAGGCAAGTTTAGGGAAATGAAATCTGATTAAAACAATGTGACTTAAAAAAAACAAAAACATACACACGCTGATCTCATTTTCATTCTTATTCTCATCTCATCCTTCCTCTTGGCTCCATTAATATGTTTCCATTTCCATGACAGGTTTATCCTTCACCTTTTTCCTCCTTTTTTTATAATCCGTCTCCCTTGTCATCTCATGACAACTGATTTCTTACTCTTTGTCTTTCTCTGTTTTTCTATTGCTATTTCACATACCTGTCCTGACCTGTGTATATGACTGACTAATAACTATTTAGGGCAAGTAAATTTAGAAACTGGAAATGTCGTCAAACCTTCCCGTTCTATTATGGGTGCTGCATTCTGGGGAAAAAAAACTGGAGCTTGTGTAAAAAACCACTGAACCTTCTCAGTAATAACACCAAGGGTCTTTCACTGCTGTTACATAGAATGGATTGTATCAAAAACTACATCATCAGAAACCTTATACGCTTATACTGCCTTCTTGGAAAGTAAGAGAAAGACACCCTTCATCTAGTTTCGAATGTATTTTACACATTATTCAACATTATGAAACTGGCCTGTCATCTGGTACTGTATGATGACACACAGCTGTAGGTTTCACTGAAACAACTTGACAGATGACAAATAAGTAAATACAGTAGCAGCTACACCGATGACTATACCGATGCGTCATCAGCAAAGCAGAAGCTGATAATAATTTACATTCTGTATAAACATGTTTATTTGTCATCCATCATGCAGGCGTTGTGCTCATGCCATGTTTAAGATTAATTATACTCAAACATTATACTTAAATGTAGCATACATACTTTAACCCGGCCACTTCATTCAACGGCTCATTAATACTAATATCTATTTAACCAATCACATGTCCGTAACCCAGTGCATTTAGGCATTTAAGTAGACATAGTCAAGATATGGGGAAGGAAAGGTGATTTAAGAGATTTTGAACATTTCATAGTTGTTGGTGACTGATGGGCTGCTCTGAGTATTTCCGAAACTGCTGATCTACAGAGATTTTTCTGGACAACCATCTCTATGGTTTACAGAGAATGGTCTGAAAAAGAGAAAATATCAAGTAAGTGAAAGTTCTCTGGGCAAAAATGCCACGTTGATGCCAGAGGTCAGAGAAGAATAGACAAGCTGGTTCGGGCTGATAGAAATGCAACAAGTAACATCTCATTACAACTGAGGTATGTTGAAGATCATCTCTGAATCTCTGACAACACGTCGAACCTTTAAGCAGATGCGCTACTGCAGGAGAAGACCACACCAGGTGCCACTCCTGTCAGCTAAGAACAGGAAACTGAGGCTACAGTTCGCAAGGGCTTACCAAAATTAGACAATTGAGGACTAGAAAAAATGTTGCCTTTCTGATGAGTCTTGGTTTTTGCCTGACAGAAAACCAGAGGTGGGTAGAGTAGCCAAAAATTGTACTCAAGTAAGAGTAGCTGTACTTCAAATTAATATTATTCTAGTAGAAGTAAAAAGTAGTCATCCAAAATATTACTCAAGTAAGAGTAAAAAAGTATTTGGTGAAAAGATACTCAAGTACTGAGCAGCTGTTTCATCGTAATTTATTTTCAGCCAGACAAAATGATAAAATAATGTACAAATTATTATTATTTTTTCCAAATAATAAATAAAATAAAATAAAACAAACAATTAAAACTAAATATCTTTACAAAATCGCAAATTAAGGAACAAGAAACAAATTTTTTTTTTTTTTTTTTACAACATAAAGCTTTTGAAATAAATATCTACTATACAGTAGGTAACATATGTATGTTTGAACACTGTAAACTATTTCGAGTGTAAGACATACTGTATATTCAGTTGCCCTCCAAATGGCTCAGCGGTTAGAAAATAACATTAGAACATGTACAAGAGGTCTCACTTTACTATAAACTGTGTCCAGCAGAACAAATGTAAGAAACTTATATTTTTTAGTCTCTATCTTATTTGTTAATTACATACTGTATGTTAACATTGCAACATTAAATAGAACAGCTAATCTAACCATGTCATGTCTCCTCAGACGCCGAGTTTTTATATGCTGAAATGTCTTTTATATGCACGGCTGTCTGAAGGCATAACCAAGTATTAGCAAAATGTACTTAATGAATTGGCCAGGAAGTGTAGGTGGCCCTAAAGTAGAGCCTTGTGGAACACCAGATCACTACTGATGCTGACAAATTGTCAACTGTCAGAGAGGTATGATCTAAAAACTTGATTTTTTCATTTTATTTTATCTAGATACAATATTGTAATGGATTGTATGAAAAACTGCAATGAGACTTAATAGAGATGAACTTCCAGTAGTGCCTATCAGTAATAGGTAATTTACTTCTTTAACCAGCACTGTTTCAGTCCTAAATGCTGACTGAAAGGTTTCAGGAAATATATTTCCTGTATTTAGCTGCTGATCTGCAACTTTTTCTAGAATTTTGGAGATAAAATTAAGCTTTGATGTTACATTTTGTTGATACTTTAAAACTGACATTGGTAACAGACAAGGTTTGTAATCACTTGCTTGACAACTAATTAAATAAACTACAGTGATTATAGTTTAGTAGCTGTAGTAGCTTGATAACTAATTAAATATATTAATTATTTAAAATAAATTTACTTATAAATTTCTCAGTTTAGTAGTACGCCCCTTGTTAATCCTATGTTTTTTTTTGGTTTAAAAACATAATTTTAAAAATCGTCTAATCGTTGCGGGTCTTAGTATTAGGCAAATACAACCTCAGACAAACATATAACGTTTTTTCATCACGCTATTATTTATTGAACAAAAATGAAGCCTAAAAAAATTAAAAGTTGGCAGGTTTGTTCCCCCATGATTCAATAGCTTGCAGATCCACCTTTAGCAGCAATAACCTGGAGTAACCAATTCCCTTATGACTTTATGTCTCTTACATAATTTTGAATGAATTTTGGCCCATTCTCCTTTACAACATTGTTTCAGTCTATTAAGATTGTTGGGTACTCGCTTATTCACAGTTCTCTTAAGGTCCCATCACAACATTTGACTAGGTCATTCCAAAAATCTTGATTGTTTCATTTTTCAGTCATTCTGATGTAGATTTAAATGGTGTGATTCGGATCATCGTCCTGTTGCATGACCCAATTTAGTTATAGGCTGTCGGACAGATGGCCTCACATTCGCCTCTATAAAATTCTGGCATACAGGAAGAGTTCATGGTCAACTCAATGACTGCAAGATGTCCAGGTCCTGTGGCTGCAAAACAAGCCCAAATGATCACCCCTTCACTGCCATGCTTCACAGGGGGTATAATGTGTTTTCACAGTTTTTTTTGGTTTGTTTTGATTTTTTTAGGGTTGCCTAGGAAAAGGTAACACTTTCAAGTGCCCTCAAAGAAACATGTGCAATATCCAAGGTAAAGCACTGTCTTTCACATTTTAGATTAACTTTCCATATTTTCTTAAGGATCTTTAGCCCTTTAGAAGGTACAATGTCTTGAGAATAATTCTGATATCAGACAGTCGAAATTACACCCATGAAGCAGACGTGTCAGTCACATAAGTCATACAAACCCTGGCTGAACACACCCCCGAGACAGCATTGTGACAGTGTCTGGAATGTAAATGCACCACTGGCACTCTCCAGCTTATTACAGAAAGTGATTTAGTGCCTGCATCTACCAGCAGAACATAATAAGCCAATAATGATGACTGACTGGGCTGCATGGATTCTATTAATAGCGCCTGCTCCCTGAGCGACCATGTGTTTCCACGCTTGGCTGAGCAGGCGAAAAGCTTTGGCTCTGTGACATCATTTTAAGCACAAAAAAATCCCATGCATGTTGCTGAAGGTATTGTAAATATTGGCTCAATGGGACCATCTGAACTATAAACTGTATTCAAAATGAGCTTTTTGTATGGTAAAAAAACAATGCAATTCAGGTTTTAAGGGAGATTTAGAAAAATCCATTTATATGGCACACTTATCGCACTGCCAAATAGAAACTAAAGGATTTTTTCATGATGGTAATGTTAAATAGTTTGGTCTAGAAACCAGCTTTACTATTAATAGATTAATTAAGGAAGTGGTCCGTATTGCTACATAACACCTGCATGAACACATAATGACTCAAAGCACTTTTCCCAATAGACCTAATTTGTCTATTTTGTCAAGTTACTGTATAATTTCGAGTAAGACAAGTGAGAGTGTGATGATTTACATTACAGCATCATGACAACCACAGCCGGACCTTCCTATGGGCTCACAGTGCATGTTGCGTAAGCCTCCGCAAAATAAACCCCTCCAATTACTGTATGTCGGTGTAACTGTCAATGAACAAATTTTGAGAGGATGAAGAATGATTATCCTCTGGGACATGAAAGAAAAAAACAAACTCTATGAAAGTAAACTGCAGGAACAGCAATCGAGTAAACCAGTATTTTCCAGATTAATGTCAGCAATAACAGATGCATCTTTCTCACTTGCTAACCAAGCTGGATAGTTGCGTCTTGGTCTGTCTGTGTCTTGTTAAATAGCTTGTTGGCCTCACTCAGGCATTGCGCTTGACTGTTTATTCCTTTTGATAAACGGCAACAGACAACGGTGTTCCCATGAAATTTGTTCATATTCATATGCACCGAAATGTGCAGTATGTGCACCCATTTCTAGCAGCATTCTCAGTTACAATCCACAGCAGACAACATGCATGTGATAGCACTCTTCATAGTCGCGCATACATTTTTAAACGAGTCTCTTATTCAAAATTTAAATATGTTGCATAGTGGAAGCTTCAAAAAATGACAACTAAGGCTTTCTTCAGGTAGAACGGTTTACTGATTGAACCATGCTGTGCAACAACACACAGTATCTCTAGCATCATATTGTTGCTAGGCAATGTTCAAGTATTGTACGTGAGAGTGTGCAGATACACCAAATAAAAAATACATTTAAAAAAGTTCAGGAAATCACAGTAACCATGTAATCTGAAATGCGTATTGCAACTGCACATGGCTGTACAACTGTGCAAAATTTTTAATTGTGCAAAAATCTTGAGCCATTTCATCATATTAAATGAACTTAATGATAAAAAAAAGGTTATGTATGTAACAATCTGAGCAGCAACCTCATTTCCCCTCTTGTTTGAACCCACTCAGCATTCAGCATCACCAGTATACTAATCACAGGCCTGATCATTTGTCATCATCTGCACCTGTTTTATTACTGGGTTATGCCTTAATTTAGATGCTTTTATGCTTGAATGATTCATAGGTCACTGTGTGGCTTAAAAAAAAAACAAAAAAACATTTCCCTGAAACTGGTCATGTACTCCGACTGGACGATATACATAACTTATTGTGCCATCTTTGTAATTAATATTCATAAAAATCTTTGAAAAATATTTAAAAGATTACAGTATGGGTTTGAATAACTGTTCAAGAAGGGCTAATATGTTTTACAATTTCAGTTGGTAATTCATTGGCAGATTGATATACTTTCACCCATGCTGGCGACTAACAGTTAGTGTAATTAACAATTATTATAACACCTGTGATGTGGAGTTATATATATATATATATATCAGGGTTTGACATTAACTTTTTTGCTCACTGGCCAATGTGGCTAGTGGATTTCCGGAGTCACTAGCCATTCAGCC
>JAQMYI010000013.1:9728994-9753316 GCA_030014275.1 Clariallabes melas | reverse complement strand
GCTGCAAGAGCTTTCAATCAAGAAATACTAATTACTAATTGTTTCCCCTGATGATCACAATTAGTTACCATATAAGTCGAACTGTGTTTGAGACTTTGCACTGTTCAAATATGGAGCAGGATAGACTCGTAGGGAGAGGAAACCTTCATCAAAGAGGTGGTGGTGCTCCTCGACAGAGAAGTGGTCTTCAGAGAAATGTAGGCAGAAGACGACGCACCATCATCTCTAATAAAGTCCGGGCCATCATTGTTGACCATGTGGTTACCAGAGGCTTTACCATGGCTGAGGCTGCCAGGTTGGTACAGTCTAATTTACAAAGGTCATCTCAATGTGTGCAGCTACTGTATATCTGAAGATGGTGTGGTAGGCTGTAGACCATTTCTAGGGTCATACATCACTGAATTCAATTCAATTCAATTCAATTTTATTTATATAGCGCGTTTAACAATTTACGTTGTCGCAAAGCAGCTTTACACAATCAAAAGAATTAAGTTTGTGACAAAACAAACTGAACACCTGATAGTTTTTTTAAATGAGCTTGAGCAGGCCTGTCAGGGAGAAGACATCATCAATGTTGTTGTGTGGGACAATGTCAGCATCCACCATGCACAGCTGGTTCAAGAATGGTTTCAAACACATCCTCGCTTCATCCCCATGATCGCCATCCCCATGAGCATGTCTCCCTTCTTCAACCCATGGGTGAAGCTTGTGGTGATATAACTGCTGAGCAATGTCAAGCCTGGATTCATCATGCCAGGAGATTTTTCCCATGGTGCCTGAACAACGAAGACATCTACTGTGATGTTGATGAAAATTTATGGCCCAATGTTAATGACCGGCTTGATTAATTGTGTGAAAGTGATTTTCATAAAAATATATTTTGCTTATGCAAATGACTTGTGTGTGTGTTTTTTTTAAGAATGCACACTTTACTTATGAAAATAGTACCAAAACAATAAAAAAAAAAAAACTGTAATCTTTTTTTTTTTGCTAACCTTAACCCTAACCCTGTTCACTCTGGTGAACATTAAACTGACACATTTTAGGATCACAGTATAAAGGAGTATTAAAACCAATCATAAGCAGAGACATATAAACCACCCAATCACATTACATAGAACATTGCATAGGCAGAAGATTAGAAATTCTTACGTACACATCCATCCATCCATCCATCCATCTAGGAACCTTTGTAGTCTAACTAGGGACCATGGAGGCCAATGGTGACCATTACATCTATTCTCATTTTTTACTCTGTGGGAGGACCTCCGGTCAACATTCACACACTACAGGCTAAGATTAGCCTAATCTTCAGGTCTTTGGACTGTGGGAAGAAACCCACCAAGCACAGGGGAGATCATGCAAAACCATGCACACAGACCCCGAGGCAGGAATCGAACCCGGACACTGGAGGTGCAAGGTGAAGCTTACAAGACAGAAAAAAAAACACCCATTTTCCACACCCATTTAGGGTAAAATTTAGTACAGCACAAAATAGTGAATATTATTTGACCAGGACATCTCACAGTTTGCAATTGTGCTAAAGGTCAAGCTGAAGAAAGTGAAAGAAACTATAGAAAACTATTCTGCAGGTTTAAAGTAAATGATTCAGGGAGAGCGAGAAAGAGAGAGAGAGAGAGAGAGAGAGAGAGAACTGCCTCAGAACTGAAGATCATTCTACTTCAGTCCTCATTAGGCCACAGCAAGCTGTCCACAGTTTGTCCTCTGATGACACTAATAGAGAGCCGTAGGCTGTTGAGGATGTTGCTCTATGAGTAACAACACAGCATGAAATGACCACACAGCACTGTCCATGCAGGTGAGAGTATAATTAGGTGGGGGTTATTTTTTTTTTCTTTTGGCTGATAAAATGCGATGCTTCAGGTTTTGTTTTGTCTCGACTTTTTATGCATATTGCTCAACTACCGTAATTTAGCATCCAGACACATGATCCAGGCACTTAACCTCCCAGATTCACTCCCACAGTCTGACAGAATAGAGCAGTGCAAGAGGTTATAGTGGCTGCTACAAAGGGATCTGTTTGTTTCAAAGAACTTGGTGAAGGTCACAGCTCTCATTCATAAACATTACTAAATTTTAGCATTCTGATCAACTTAAATCTACTGTATAAAGCTCACAGAATCTTCCCCGTGCTACTGAAGTCTTCTGATTTGTAATTGTAATATTCTGGTACTGTATAAGAGCTTTACAACATGTGACTCTTGAAGAACCTTTTTTTCCCCCACTCAAGATTGGAGATAAATAATGACTATGTACATAAAAGGGTTCTTCGGAGCTCAGATATTTAGCACATTTTAAACACTTCTGAACAAGAGCTCCCGGGATAATAAAATGATCTACTTAAAATGTATATTTTAAGGCTTCTCTCAGTGGAAGAAAACAGAGCAGTGTAGAACAACCATACAAATCCTTCGGGTCTAATTTATGAACCTGAATACAACAGATTTATTTGTAAATCGTTTGCTTGAGTGTTTACACACACAAAAGAAATTCATTAAAAAGGCCATAATTTCAGAAAAAAAAGTGTGAGTAATGTACACATAAAATTAGTAAATATTGTAAGCTACAATTTCGAATCATATTTGCTTTGCATTGCTGCACTTTTTTTTTCTGTACAATTTTGTGACTGGTTTTTAGTAACTGTACTGCAACAACGGCCTCCGTGAAGAACAAGGTTAAAAAAGTTGTAGCAATGCTACAGAGATGAATCTGTTTAATGGCAAGGCAATGTCACATTTCCATGCAATCTTCAAAGGGAGAGAAAAATACAGTAAGTGATTTGCTTTGATATACAAGTGCTTTGGATTACAAGCGTGTTTCCGGAACGAATTATGCTTGCAGTCCAAGGTTTGACTGGACCTATTTTCTCCATAGATGATGCCGCCTACTGTTATAGTTTGAGGAGGAACGCCTATGACACTCTAACAGCATGACATAAACGTCAGAAAGCCTACTGCCTACCCGTACAAACGCTACTTGTCCATACAAACACAATTTTGGTTTTTATATATAAAACTGTAGTTTCCCTGTATATCATGTCATACACAACTTTGTGCATGATTACCTGTATGTAGGATACATCATTTTTCCTCAATGGCTCATCATTTTCTTTTCATCTGTTACACAATTTCAGTGGCATAAAACTGAGTCAAAATAACTTCCATTTCTGACATTCTGCTTTTTCTTCTTAGTCTTTTCATTTTTACAGCTCTCCGTACACTTGACCTTTTATGAAGTTTTGTCACTAAAAGTAAATGACCTGTGTCGAGATTGTGCTTCGTATGTTATGGGTTTGTACATGAGGAGAAAGAGAATGAGCCTTTCAGAAATTTTTCGAAATGTTGTTGAAAAGATTGATAAATGAGGCCTATTTGGTCTTAATGGTTATTAATTGATTTATTCAGTCATTCATTCAACTATTCAACTAGGAACAATTTAACATAGCCAAGTCACCTACCTGCATGCTTTTGGGCAGTGAGAGGAAACCAGGAAACTCACATTGAGAGAACATGCACAAACCAGAACACGTGCTCAAACCCACAATCCTGTTTTATACAATTCTGTCCAAAAGTCTTGAGCCACCCCTCATTTCTTAATATTTTGTTTCCAAAATATGATGACAGATGATCAGGCCGGTGATTGGTATACTGGTGAATGCTGAGTAAGTGGAAAATATGAGAGGGGAAATGAGGTTGCTGCTGATGTTGTTACATAAACAACCACTTATTAAATTGTACTATATCTTCAGGGATTTGGTAACCTGTAACAGCAAACCATTTGTTCCCATTTATTTGATTTAATCTACATCACTTAATAAAGTTAATATGAAGAAATGAGGGGTAGCTCGATACATTTGCACAGTACCGTAGATATGCCATATTTATTGCAGTAACCTTGCCTGACTAATTTGCATAATATGACGTGCCTCTGTACTTAAGTGTCATGACGCCTACGGTAGAGTTGAATCAAAGCTCTCTTACAGAGATGGAATGACTTTTTTTTATTATTATTATTTTAACAGTTTGGACAAGTGTATTTATTAGAATTTTTGCTAGACAGGATTTATCCTTACAAAGCAATTTTAGCCTCCCCTGAAACACTTTACATATCACCTTTAATGGTTCTCTTTGAAGCGTGACAAAATTTTCTGAGAGTCTTGAATAACTCAGTGTGAACTCAGGGTTTCCTGTGAAGCAATTGAAATACAGCTTAATTATCTGGTGACTACTGAATTGTATTGTGACTAGTGATCCCTCTGCAGAAAATAAAAGGATCCTGTTGCATAAATCAGGATAAACTCAGAATGTCAGGAACCAGACCATTGTGCTATCAGTCAAACTTCAAAGCAGTTAAGATTCCTTTTATAACATTTCATTTGTTTCTATGGTTTCAGATTAAACTGAATATTTAAAGTCAATCAAAAGAACTAGTTGAGAGAAAAAAAACTTGCAAAACCATAAAGTGTTTTTCACTATAGTGCTCAGTAAAAATTGAGCCTGTTTGTGCTTGTTCTTGTACATTATAATAATAATAATAATAATAATAATAATAATAATAAAGTTCTCCCCATGCTTGGTGGGTTTTCTCTGTGTACTTCGGTTTCTTCCCACAGTCCAAAGACATTCAGAGTAGGCTAATTGATGTTTCCAAATTTCCCATAGTGTGTATGTGAGTGTGTGCTTGTGCCCTGCAATGGATTTGCACACCATCCAGGGTTTCCTCACCGAGTTCCCAGACTCCCTTAGGGTAGGCTCCAGGCCTCCTGTCATCCTGGACAGGATAAACAGTATTGATAAAGAAGCGGTATATAGAGAATGAATGAATGAATAAATTAATATTATTATTATTATTATTATTATTATCTTTTCATTTTATACCCAGTGTAGATTTTGCAACCATTATTACAGCTGTCACAATACAAGAATGTTACCCTTAATTTATTTTAGCACATTTTATGCTCTACAGTCCATGCTTGGAGATGACATCACATCTCATATTTGAGGAAAGTGACATATTAGAGCTGACATGTGTCTGCAGTCTTAAACGCCCCGCTAAGCACAAAGGCCACTCTGACTCCTGAAGTGTGACCGAGTTCCAAAGCAGATGAATTCACTGGCTTAAAAAAAAAAAAAAAAAAAACTCTTGGTACATTATGTTACCCTACAACCCAAATCTCAATCTTTGTCTTTTAATGTTTCCAGTGGGCATAGAAATGAGAACCTTGCAAAGGCGGGACTGCATGTGGCCTTTCTTGAGGAGTGGCTTTTTTCTTGCAACCCTTACACACCACATTTGTGGAGAATTTGTGATATTGTTGTCACTTGCACACAAAAAACACTCTATGTCATAAATTCCTGAAACTGCTTCAGAGTTGCTGTAGGCCTCCTGTAGCCTCTCTGACCAGTTTCCTCCTGGCTGTTTCATTCAGTTTGGAGCAACTTCCTGATCCAGGGAGGGTTTGTGTTGTTCTAAATACCTTCGATTTCTTAATAATAGACTTTACTGTGCTTCCAGGCAATGATAAAGCCTTTGATTGTCTTTTTTATATTCCTGATTGATATAGTTTCACCCGAGCCCTAACCCAAGCATTTTTAGGAGGGGACCATCCTTTTCCAACACAAAGACTTTTATTATTTTATTTTATTTTGTTCTGACATGTTTGTTGTTACATATTTCACTTGGGTGTTAAAAGTGAAAGCACTGACTAAATACAGTTGGATAAAATAAAAACTGTGTCTGTCTTCATATTATACTGCAAAGCAACAAAATGTGATTATTTTAACGTGATTATTAAAATGTGATTATTAAAATATGATTATTTCCATACCCACGTGGCATCATTCTTTTCTATACTCAGTTGTGTAATGCAGGGTATACGCAAGTTTTTATTTACTTATTTTTCAGTGAACACTGTGTATACCTGCTTCTGCATCTGCCCTGATATGCTGATAAGCAGTCATGCCCATGCTTTATCAGACTGACAAATAATATTGTTTGCCACCGCCTGTGTGTCAGTCCATTATGAAAATAGACTGTATAAAAACAACTGGACAAACCTTCTGTGACGTCACCCATAGGTTTTCTGAAGCTCAGCTGTGGGAGCTCTGGTCGTCGCCATCTTGGCAGTAGCCGACTCAACCTAAATCCCAATTAAAATATAAATTGTCATGTGGCAATGTGAATAGTGCTTGGCTGTTGATTGGAACGTACCACAGTTGTCCACTCCTTCGCTTCTATGTGGTAATTAAACTCAACGATTCCAGTTAGCTGGTTAGCTAAAGTGATGCAGAGATGACAGCTAGCGGTTTGAATCCTGCATTGCAGCAGTCACTTAAATCGCCACACCACTAATTAGGCATAATTTTATATTCCTAATATAGTTTTAAGTGATGAGTTACATAAAATTTCACCCCCTGTTTAGTTGCCATGAATGGACAGTGTAGCTATGGGGATCAAAACAGTTGTAAAGTTGGACATTTTCACCTGGGTGTCAATGAGGGTAAAAAAAAATAATAAAATCTTTAAAAAGCGGGGGAATATATTTACAGTATACTCTTTTCTTCAGGCATCATTACTCCAGTAGTAACTTCTTTATCCTACACTTTGCACCAGGCAGGAACACACTCTGGATACAACACCAGAAATACTCTCATTCACACACTCATTCAGCTAATTTCGAATAGTCAATTCACCTAACTGCATTTGGAAGGAAACCAGAAAACCCCAAGGACTCAGACATGAAACCAACCTCAGGATCAAACCAAAGACCCTTGAGCTGATATGCTCCACCATGATCATTAGCAAAAATGCATGAGTTAAGCTTTATTTTCATGTTTATCACTTCCCGTGGGAAAAAAACGTCCCACTGGATTTTATTTGATTTCTGAGTGCAATCCCCATCGCCAGCTCTTAGTAAAACATATAAATATCATTTATTAAGGGAGGGCACTTTGCACTTGACAGTCTGCTCCAAATTACCTTCCAAAGATCTAATTTCCTGAGCTAGAAAGTGTCAGATCAAACGGCACTCTGTAAGCACTTCATTAATCTGGCACACACACACACACACACACACACACACACACACATACTTGTGTGTAAAAAGTCTAAATGTATTCATTTATTAATAGGCTGACACAAGTTTTATACGCCCTAACAAGTATGTGTTAGTTGACAATTTTTTGTAATCGCTTCAGTACTTGTAGATTCCTTTGTACAAGTCCATGAGAGTTAGCACAGAAATGATAATCTGTTCGAAAATTATTACTCACTCACTAGACTGTCTATTTTGACTTTAACAACAACTCACTTACTCACTCACTCATCGTCTATCCCGCCTTATCCTGCATACAGGGTCAGAGGGGGGCTGGGGGCTATCCAAGGACACTTAGGGCATGAGGCAGCGTACACCCTGGAAGGGGTGGCAATCCATCTCAGAGCATACATATTATGGGAAAAAACCGGGAACGCCAATTAGCATGTATTATGGATTGTGGAAGAAAACCAGAGCACCCAGAGGAAACCCACAAACCACAGGGAGAACATGCAAATTCCACACATGCAGACCCTGAAGGTGCAAGGCGACAGTGCTAACCTCTAAGCCACTGTGCTGTCTGTTCGAAAAGTCTGTTATAGAAACTTAATCAACTGAATAATTAGAATTTAGAATTTAACAGGTATGGTTATGGTCAAAGTTAATTATGTGGCCACATGCTAGCCACATGACTGACTAATTGGATAATTGCATTTATGAGCAGGTGTAGAAGCAGCATGGTGGCATAGTGGGTCGCCATGTGGCCTTGCACCTTTCGATTCCCTGTGAGCTTCAATGGATTTGAGGGTTTGATGTTGTCCCTGTGGTTGGCTTATTTAATTTCACCATGCACACTTCCAGACTGATATGTATTTTAAACCCTATTACTTACACAGCATGAACCCATTCCTCAGACCAACATGTCTCAACCTGCACATTTATACACTTTACATTACTTTACATCTTGCACAGCACCAACACATTAATTGCAGCCAGAAGGTACATCTTGGTATGTTTTATTTTCACTATATAAATAGTACAGCGGCTTTGCTAGCAGATGAACCTGTAAATGTTTAAATGTGTTCCCCAACATTTTTGCTTAAGAAAAGGTAATGGAAAATAAACAAGCCTGTGTGGCATTTCACCACTGTGGGGAAATTATGGATCGCCAGTAAATAGTGGCAGCTTTAAGGCAGCCCTTGAGCTTTGTTTTCAATCATTTTTATGCCGGCTTAACACCATGAGCCATGCGCATTGATTGTAAGAGGAAGCCTTGGAGGCCATGATAAAGACCAAAGACGTGCGGAAGGAATAGAGTAAGAAAAGTCTTCTCAGGAAGAAAAAAAAAGAAAAAGAAATGTACTCATATAAAAGCTGCCAACTGTGATAAAATTCCAGCAAGTTATCCAGCTCTTTCCATTCTCCCATGGATTCATGTTCATCTAGCTTGTCTAGTCTTTGACTTTGGGCTGCTGTGTAAGTAACAACCTGGGTCCCCACATATAATCTCGATGGACATGCGCATGAAACAGTAAACTGATTCACATATACATTGATGGATGGTCATTATATTAAACAGAAAAGCTAAAATATACAGTAATATCTATCAATAGGTCAAAAATATAACAATTAGGGCTAAGCAATGCCCGGGTTTGGGTTTGATTCCTGCCTTGGGTCTGTGTGTATGGAGTTTGTATGTCCCCCCCCGTGCTTGGTGGGTTTCCTCCGGGTACTCTGATTTCTTCCCACAGTCCAAAGACGTGAAGATTAGGCGAATTGGCATTCCCAAATTGCCTACTGTATATTGAGTGAATGTTAACTGGAGGTCCTACTACCACGGTCGTAAAAGTGAGAATAAATACAATGGTAATTACCACTGGCCTCCATATCCCTAGTTGGACTACAGAGGTTCCTAGATGAATGGATGGATGGAATTCATTATGATATGGGGAAAACAATTACTTGCACACACTGAAAGACAGATAGTCAGGTATGTTAATGCTTCATTTGTTTCAATATACAGTGTCTGTAATGTGTTACTTGGTTTATGTGTGTTTCCCCTTGTGGGAAAAGACCACACAAGTGGAACCAGTGGTTGTCTTCTCCTGTTGTAGCCAATCCACCTCAATCTTCAATGTTGTACATTTTGAAGAGGTTTTCCCCTCAACATGGATGTAAAAAGTGGTGTTTTATTTTACAGCCTTTCAATCAGGTCAGACCAGTCTGTCATTTTTCAGTTGACCTCTATGATCAAAAGAAATTTCCACCCTCATTGATTTTTTTTTTTTTTTTTTTTGGATAAATGCTGGGTGAACTTTGGGAGACTGTTACTGTATATAGAAATCTGAACTGCTGAAACCAGCCTGTATGGGAGCAACAAACATGCTATGGTTTGAAAATATTTCTTCTCATTCTAATGGTTGATGTGAATGTAATCTCAATCTCTTGACCTGTATCTAATCATGCTTGGATAATTGGATAATCACATGAACATGTAGATAAACAAGTGTTTCTAATAAAGTGCATGGTGAGTGAATCTTTCTTTTATCTTTTTTACATGACATTCGACTGTCAATCCCAGTGAAGGAGACATAGATTGCCTTCTGCAGCCAAGCATGAAATCCTTTTCTAGCCTTTACCCCAACACCTCAAAGAGATAGAACAGCGTGAATCCCCTTGGGTCCTCCTCCAATATCCAATTAGGAAACCATGTTCTGATACAGAGTGGTCATCCCACGCTTTATACCGCATTTCTTCCTTGGCCCTTCAAGCTTGCTTCAAGCCATGAGTTTCAGAAACATCTGAACAAACAGGATGCTTTAAAAACAAAGGCTAGGTTAAAAAAAAAAAGAAAAGAAAAGCTAGGTCCATCCTTCACATGTAGTTCTGTTCTTCACAGAACAGCGGTATTTATACGGAGGTTAAATTACACACAGGTGGACTCTATTTACTAATTAGGACTCTATTTACTAATTAGGTCACATAAAATTCCAATAAAATTAATTTTTTGTGGTTGTTTGCAGCACATTTGCTTTATACCTATTAAAGTTAACAAAGTGTTATAGACAATGAATGGATCGATGAGTGTCCTTGCAGAAAGTACTCAAAGAACGTTCAAAAGAGTTTGAGTACCTCAACACCATCACTGAAATGTTATGTTTGCAATAACTCACTGTAAAACAGTCATCATACTTAAGCTATGGGTCGTATAACAGTAGAGAAATCTACTGTACTAAATGAAATGTTTATATCTATACTTTCTAGGAGGTTTTCCTGGCTGTCCAAATGGATCACTTCTGTCTTTATTCTGGTTTTACAAAATAAGCAATGTCTGAATGCATTATTTGTTCCATGCACTTTTGACTCTCAATAAATAGTCCTATATGAATACTCTATTTGTGCTTTAAAAAGACATTTTATGTCCATACCTCACTTATATTAAAGACTGGCCAGCTGTTCATCCAAGGACTTACACACTCAATAATGGCTGACTTTTCTTTTTTTTTCTCTACACTTGTTTACTGCAGTTGATAATCTCACTATTTGATATCATCCAAAAATAATGTGGTTCCTCTCAATGTTCCTATCTGATGTCACCTCAGTACGTTTTGCCTTACCAAATTTGCCACTGGACTGTTTGTTAAGGATCTAGAGACCTAGCTAAAGTGCTGTGTGGCAATATCCAAAGGTTGCTATCTATGGCTATTTATATAAAACTGAATTGTATTATTTAATAAAACACAAGTTAGTTGATAATTTCTGGACTTTTATTAGCAATTATGCCATTTTGGCCAAAAATAGTCTGTAATCATCTGCTGATTGTAATCCAAAAACATGGATCCAGTAATGGCTTGACTTAATATTCCAAGTTATCAGAGGTGGCCCAAAACCAACCATTCTGGGTCAGGGACACTGTCGTCCAAAGCAAAGGACTTATGCTAAGGCATCAACTGCACACTACAGTAAATGCTTACAGAACTCTAAAAATGTATGCCATCCCTATCCTTCAGCCTTATGCTGATAAAGTCTTTTCAGTCTCCCTCCTAACCCGACTGACTGTGACAACACCACAACTCATAGCACCACTCACAAGACTTGTCAGTGATGATGAATGACTGTACTAATGTGGCAGTGTAGAGTGGCAGCAAGGTATGAGAGAGTATTTTGACTGCAGGGGATGCATGGTAAACAGCTAATGGACCTGAGAATGGATGATGAAAAGATGATGATCATTGGAGTATAGGATAAATCCATCATGGAAATGGCTTCATGATGGCTGCCGAATTATATATTTTGCTGTACAGCACACAACACAGTATTGCCGACTCTCAGCTTCAGGGCTTTTATAGGAAATTCTCTTGGGTTTTTGTCCCAAGAACCAGTGCTCCTGGAACAAGCTCTAGATTAATCACAACCTTGATCAGTTGTTGAAGATCCCTCACCTGCATTTGCAACCTGACCTATGGTGGGCAAGATACACACATCCGTCCATATCTGAATATGACCATTATACAAATCCTTCACTCCTAAGATCCCAGAACTGCATTTTTAATTTAGTGCATGATAGTGTGTGAGTAAAGTGCATCTTAAAAAATAGGAACATTGTGTAAAAGTAATTTTCTTTCATGATTATTTAAAAAAAAAAGTGTATCTCATATTCTAGATTAATTACATGTAATGTGAAATATTTCAATATTAAAAATTTTTTTTTACTTAGTTTTGATTTCGATGATTATGGTTTACAGCTCCAGAAACTCAAAAATCAATTAGCAATTATTAGAATATTTTCTAAGATGAATATGTCCTAAGATGGTTTTACAATACAGAGATTCTAAAAAACTTTGTTCATTTACGCACTTAATACTTGGTCAAGGCTCCTTTAGCAAGAATTACTGCATCAATGCATTATGGCATGGACGAGATCAGCCCCAGCAGAGGTGTTATTCAAGACCAGGCTGCTTTGATAGCAGCCTTCAGCTCATCTATATTGTTGGGTCCAATAAAAATCTTCCCCTTGACAATACTGAATAGATTCATAGAATCAAGCACAGTAGTGTAATGATCAGCAAACCATTACATTACTAGCGGTAGCAGTAGCTTTGGCTCTGTGGGCAGGTGGTCATGCTGGAAAAGGTAATTTGGCATCTTTTTTTTTCTTTCATTTTTTTATTTTTATTGCACTTTTAACAATGGTCATTGTCTCAGAGCGGCTTTACAAAATCAAAAGAAAATTATGGAAATGTGTATGAAATGTGAGAAAATGTGTATAAATCATAATCATATTGTCTCTGATGAGCAAGCTGAGGGCAACAGTGATGGCATCTCCATAAAGCTTGTCAGCAGAGGGCATAAGGAAGTGCTCTAAAATCTCCTGGTAGACGAATTCTTTGACTTTGGACTCAATAAAACACAGTGGACAAGTACCAGCAGGTGACATGGCACACCAAATCATCACTAACTGTTGAAACCTAACATTGAACTTGGATTCTGTGCCTCTCTAATATCCTCCACAATCTGGGACCATGAATTCTAAATGAAATGCAAAATGAACTTTTTTTTATTTACAGTAAGACAACTTCTGAAATTGTCTCTGGCTGGTTCTGGAGTGGCTTGCTACTAGGAATGCAACAGTTGTCGTCCTCGGCTTGCTCATCAGGGACAGTCTTATCATTTTGATTCATACACATTCACATCTCATACGAACTTAGATACTTCTTTTGATTGTGTAAAGCTGCTTTGCGACAATGTCAACTGTTAAAAGCGTTATACAAATAAAATTGAATTGAATTGAATTGAAGTTATATCCAAATTTTTTAAGACCTTTGTGTGTGGTGGCTCTTGATGCACTGACTCCAGCCTCACTCCACTCCTTATAAAGCTCTCCCAAGTTCTTGAATCAGCTTTGCTTGACAATTTTCTTAAGGCTTTGGTCATCCCTGTTGGTTGTGCATCTTTTCCAGGCCAGTCAACCTTTAAAGAATATGATTCAAAACAGCTCTCTGCGAACAGACAGTCCTTTTAGTTATGGCCTTCTGTGGTGTACCCTCCTCCTGGAGGGTGTCAATGATAGTCTTCTTGACAACCGTCTTCCTCAAGCATATACTAAACAAGACTGAGAGATTACATACTGTATGAATTGTAATTTACTTAAACTTGAAATTAAATATTCAAATATTTTAAGATGTTGGATTTTTTATTTGGATTTTCAGCAACTGTAAGCCTTAATCATCAAAATGAAAAACAAAAAGGGCTCGGCATATTACACTTTACATTTAATAAGTCTAGTATATATGAGTTTTACTTTCCGAATTAAATTAAAACAGAAAACTTTTTCATTATATTCTATTTTTTTCAAGATGCACTGTAGACCTACTCCTGACCATTCTTACGCAGAAGTGGTAGAATTGTGCAATCATGCAAAAGCTATTGTGAGGAAAAAGCTCCCATCCTACTTATTGTCAATCATGTCAGCATGGTTGATAAAGTAATTGCTGACTCTATCAATCTGTACTCTGTTATACTCTAGGGTTTTTAGCCACAGGCACATTTCAGTGAGAAATAGGAGACAGGTCTGGCATTTCCTAACCAGCTATGAGCAGAATAATGACATGTCTTACATGCTTTCATATCACTCACACTGTAATATGTACATTAGATTTCCAAAAACAACTCCACTTCCAAAAGTAACTGGGGCAATAAATAGCCATGAAATCAACCTTTTAAAGGCCAATTGTGAGCATTCCTTTATGTAAATGTGTTATGTGTAGAACATGTTGTACAGTAATTCTGTGCATAAGAACCTCCAGTACTTGCCAGTTCACTATAAATGTTAAACAACTTCCCTTTAAAAATCCCAGTAGCTTGATGTGGTACTGCCTGTTGTGAACTACATGGAGCATGTCAAAAAAGCTAAGGAGATGAGCTTAGACAAAGAGCAAGAGACACTGTTGCATGAAGCAGAGTAGAACAAAAATGGTTTATATAACACTGGCATGGGAGCAGGTGACAAATTGCGACAGTGGTGCATTATGTGTAGTTAGATCTATTGCAGAGGTGAAGAAAAAAATGGCTGGGTTTGAAAATGAAAGCCTACAAAAAGGAAAATGAGTACTACAAGAGAGGGCCATGTACCACTTTAGTGTCACGACAAGAGGAAAAAAGCTTGGTGATTTTATGGCTGTGTTTGCAAGGGTGGACTTCAGATCGAATCCCATCATGGGTCTGTGTGCATGGAGTTTGCATGTTCTCCCCGTGCTTGGTGGGTTTCCCTCCGGGTTCTCTGGTTTCCTCCCACAGTCTAAAGACATGCAAATTAGGCTAATTGGCGTTCCCAAATTTCCTGTAGACTGTGCGAGTTGTGTGGATTGGCACACCGTCCAGGTCTCCTGGGATTGGCTCCAGGCCCCCCACTACCCTGTATACAGGATAAAGCATAGATGATGAGTGAGCGATGATCATTCTATGTATCCCAAACAGGTTAGATTTTATATATATGACCTTTGACCTTTTATTATTATTTTTTTTTTTACCACTAGGGGATTCTGCATATGCATTAACAAGACACATTTCAAATATTTTTTTGCATGTCTTTGGACTGTGTGAGGAAACCCACCAAGCACTGGGAGAACATGCGACCTCCATGCTCACAGACTCAAAGCGAGAATTGAATCTGGACCCTGGAGGTGCAAGGTTTAGTTAGCTAACCATTAAGCCACTGTGCCACCTCTATGCATACACATGGTTGATAAATACGTAGAACAACTGGTGTTGACTTATTGCCCAAATTGTCTAGAATGTCTTTTGAGATTCTTGTGCATGCTGATATGATTACAAAATTACTGCAGGTTAGTCAGCTGCACACTCATGCAGTTGTGATGGTTTTACCCAAAATGTGCCACACAAATATTCCCCACAGTGTTATACCCACACCAGTAGCCTGGACTGTTGATTCAAGACAGATTGGGTCCATAAATGCATGCTGTGTGACCCTACCATCTGCATGCCGCAGCAGAAAATGAAGCCAGGTGACATTTTTCCAGTGTTTAATTGTCCATTTTCTGTGAGTCTGTGCACACTGCAGGCTCAGAATCCTGCTCTTCCTCTTCTTGACCTGCCATAAGCCTCAATGTGTTGTTCATACTGAGATGATTCTCTGCTCACCAGGGGTGTAAAGAGTTGTTACAGAACCAATCTGAGTCTTTTATCATACACTATGTGATGTAATGAGATTCCAAATGGTGGTAAAAAGAGATTGCTTTTTCTGATTGACCATCTACATATTTCAGGAGCCAAGTGAATTGCTACTATTATTAACTTACTAGTTGCTATATGGAAATTCAAAAGTATAGACACTCTGGTATATTTTTAGAGCAAATCATCTGCAGTTACACATTGCTAAAGAATAATAAACATGCATAATTTCGGAGACTTTTGGTGAGTGAAGGCTGGCGCTTTCGGTTGCTGCTTCTTCTTGTTCTTTCTCCTATCTTGGTGTATTTTGTTTTTTTTTAAGTGTATCGTTCTTTTTTAATGTGCTTTATGGACATAATGCCAAGTTCACTTGAATGAACACTTCCAACTACAATTCTACTCCATCGAGACAGCACCTTCTCTTTACCTCCATGAAGAAATCGGCCATCAGCCATGTCCAAAACATATTTATTTTGGGTATTTTTGGGTCCTCAGGTACAATTGCTCCAAGACAATATGATTATTCTGGTCCTCAGTCGCCTGATCAGCAAGGATATCTGGAGAAATTGTTGACTATACAGTAGTCTGCTAGCTTGGTCTAGCCAGAGTGCCTAGCTCTGCAACTGGTAAGGTTATTCAACATATGCTCACCCTCCGTGTGGGGGTCTCTGATTTACAGTATGATCTTGTGGAGGATCACAAGTTCATCTTGTTTTTGATTTGGTCGAAACCTAGAAGTATAAAAATTACTTTTTAGAAATGAATCAAGCATGCCAGTCTGGGATTGTTGGTACACCCTGCAACCCTGTACTCTGAAGTTTCTGGGTGGGTTTCTTGCAATGGTTTATAACAAGAAATCTCCAATAATTGTCTCAATGTATGCTTCTTTCAAAGGTATTACTTTACAAATAGGTAGTTCCATAAAAACTATCACTCATTCACTCATCATCTATACCATTTTATCCTGTATACAGGGTCGCAGAGGGGCCTGGAGCCTATCTCAGGAGACAGAGGCAGGGTACACCCTGGACAGGTGCCAATTCATTGCACGGCACACACATACACTCACACGCTCACTCACATTAAAGGCAATTTTGGAACGCCAATTAGCCTAATCTGCATCTCTTTGGACTATGGGAGGAGACTGGAGTACCTGGAGGAAACCAACCAAGCACAGGGAGAACATGCAAATTGGACCTGAGGCTGGAATCAAATCCAGACCCTGGAGGTACAAGGCAACAGTGCTAACCACTAAACAACCATGCCAACCAATACAAACCATACGTGCTGTTATCTATCATTCACCGAAATATTAATATGCGCAATGCTTTCCTAACTGAATACTCTACCTTTTTAACACTTTCAATTGTGCCATTATTCTACTGGGTAATTTTAACATTCATGTGGATAATGTCAATAATGTTGACTGCAGACCCTTCTTTACAACTGGTATACTGGTTTACTCCAGTTTTGCCCCATTTACTGGAGCTTCATTAGCCCAAATTCAGAGGCAGTTCCTTCTGAAGAAGTGGACTTGTTGTATAAAATTAACTGAACAGTGAGCATGTTCATCTTTATAATTATAATTCCACGTCAGTTTGATCCTTCACCAAGTCACCTGGAAAATGCCTGTGCGACCTCATTCTCCTCACATATAACTCATACTATTCACTCCTCTCTCATCTCCGGTCTTGTTCTGTCATCTCTTAAAACAGCTGCAATAACTTCAGTCATTAAGAAACCTGGCACTGACCCTAATAATATTCATAATTTCAATCCAATTTCAAATCTCCCATTTATTTAAATAAATTAAGAAAAAACTTTGAGTCATTTCATTGTGGGTTCTATTCTAAACATAGTACAGAAAGAGCTTTGGTAAAGGTCAGGCTTAATGGCTGCTAATGCTGAACTCTTGATTATTCTTATCCTAGTTAATTAGACACAATATTTCATTTAACTGCAGTATTGGCATCACTGTCACTCGTTTCACCTGATTCACCCCATCCCTCTCTGTCTGTACCTAATTTATCAAATTCAGAAAATTTCATTATCAGTCTTTCCCTGTTAGTAGAGGTGGTGTTCCTCAAGGGTCTGTCCTAGGCCCTCTTCCTAATCTCTTATCAAATTTAGAAAACTGGGTATTAATTTCCATTGTTTACGAAGTATATGAAACACAGCTTAACATGTTCACAAAGTCTGTCTCTGGCCTTCCACCGCCCTGTCTCATTAACTGCCTACATGAAATAAAAACTTGTTTTTAGCAATAAAACACCTGTTCTTCTTACAGTTTCCAAATCTTCTTTTACTAAGTCACTTTCTATAAATGGTTCCTCAGCTTCCCCCATGTTAACAGTTTTACCTGGTCTTGTTATTTCCATCTAAAGGCATACGGGCATTGCTTGTTTCTGCCCATCCCTTACTCTGCAAACCACTGGTATTCTCATTCATGCATTTGTTACCTATTGCACTGATTATTGGAGTTCACTTCCATATGGCCTCTTTACAGTTGTAACGAGTTATTAGTTGTATTTAAGTTTGAACTGCATAAAGTGCAAAACACGTTAGGATGCATATAACTGACATGAGCATCAAATATCATTGTACCCATTCAATTCATGATGAATAATCCAACATCATTGACCTAATGAAATAGGTATGTCTTGTTTTTTGCAACATACTTGCCATTTATTCTATGTCTTGTAATGCAGCAATAAATAACGTGAGTGAAGTAAAACACCATGGACGTACTGTGCTCTAATGTACTTTACAGTCACACAATAACTTTTAATACCTCTAATTGGATCTGTGCTGGTTCCTGTTCCCTCTTCCCCTTTCTTGGAAAGTTCATCTGTTTGTTTAGATTCTAGAGTGAAAATAATTTTTATTGGTGGCATTTTTATTACATGCCTTATGGAATGTAACGCAAAAAAAATAAATCAGAAAGAAATAATCAATGTTTATTTCACTCATTTACGACAGAAGTCGTTGATCATTTTAAACAATTTTTCTGTAAATGTGTGTACTGTGCAGTGAGTCTGACTAGTTAAACCCCAGAAATGGTTGAACCTTATATTGAAAGACACTAGCACACTAGGGTCTTTAGTTAGTTTATTTAGCTACAGCTGTGGGAGAAAGTAGGCTGATACAGTGCTGTACTGGTATCACTTAAAGATTTGTTGGTGGTACACAGTACCAGAAAGGGGCACTGGTGGCTCAGTGGTAGGCGTTTCACCTGCCATGCGGAAGGCCCGGGTTCAATTCCCGGCCAGTCCCCAAACCTCAGCCACTTCGGACTGGATGGTCTGCTGTGGCGACCCCATACATGGTGTGTGGAACACTTATTCTACACCTGGTTTTCCATTTACCAATATGTGAATAGTACCAGTAACAAATTAAAACTACTTTCACCCTTGGTTACAGGACCTAGCATGTAAGTATGACACAGCACCAGCTCCCTGCTCACTCCTTTATGATGTTTATCCCTCTACGCCACTGTACTTATCATCACCAGTGCACTGGCTAAGTCTACAGTATATTGGTCTGCACTTTCAAGCCTGTCATTCTCTATCCACGGTGCTCGATACTTCTAACGAGTGCTCGATGCTTTCAGCTGGTCAATGCTTGGTGGCGTAGTGGTTAGCACTGTCACATGCATTTCCTGGTTTATATGTACCCCCCCACCCCCACCACCCCCACCTTTGGGTACCCTCTGGGTACTACGTTTCCTCCCACAGGTCAAAGACATGCAGAGACATGCTGGGACGAAGTGTTGTAGATGATACAGAGCATTTCACCAGGATAATTTTGTCTTGTGCACTGTCAGGGATTTTTTTTTTGTGTGGTTATTTAACTTGCCACAGAAGTGCTAAGTTTATTTTACACTTTCTTGTATAACTGCATTAAAGCTGATGTAATTTTCTCCTTTAAAAATTGCTACGAGGCTTACTGTGTGCTTGCTGGGGA
The DNA here is from genome assembly GCA_030014275.1 of Clariallabes melas. Lineage (NCBI taxonomy): Eukaryota > Metazoa > Chordata > Actinopteri > Siluriformes > Clariidae > Clariallabes > Clariallabes melas. Next base: position 9,734,109 of record JAQMYI010000013.1, on the reverse strand, counting down.
AAGAAAATGAAATATTAATAGGAACTCAAACCTATATAGATCTTCCCAGGACTAACACTAATCATTAACCAGAAGAAAGAAGACAGTAAACACTAATCAACCTGGTTCCTGAGAACCTGCCTGAGGATTAAGCTCGGCTCTGAGAGTTTCCCCTTAAATCAGAAAGTAAAAAAAAAGAAAGAAAATAGGTGTGCATATTAATCCTGCAAAGACAGTCGATAGTTTGAGCATCTTAGAAAAACTTGCACTCATTAGTAACTTGTTCAGTGCCCTCCACAATTATTGGCACCTCTTGTAAGGATTAATCAAAAGGTTTGAAGTAGTTTTATTTTACATGGAAAAAACAAGAAAAATCCAAATTTTCCAAATTCAATTGATTTCTTTTCAGAGAAAAGAAAAATAATTTTTACGCCTTAGTTCATGAAAATCTTTACAAGAGGTGCTAATAATTGTTTATTTCCTTACAGCAGTGACAGATATCTAGTAACGATATCTGATGGAATGCTAGCCATGAGCGTTAACCCATGCATAATATCCCCAGGTCTTATTGATGACTTAATCAGGATGATGTGGAACAAACTATTACACACAATTATCCCTGTCACCCCTGTTAGCCCGTTTATAGCAGCTGCAACTGCTTTATAAAGAGCTACACTCTCATGTGCTGTTATTTTACGACAGATCACAGTCACAAGCTAATTACAGTCAGTTTTCATAGCTTATGCAAACTTGCTGTGTATTTATTACGTTGTGCTGTAATTGCCATGTTGCTATTGTCTCTCATTATTGTTTTGTCATCTCCTGATCTCCTTTATTGGATTTTATAGCAATATAAACTCATGTACTTAAATGACACGCTGAGGCAAATATAGAAACCTGGCACGACCGAAAATAGTGCAGTGCAGGAGACTCAGTAGCATAAAATATTGACGTGAATGCATGCTACATCTCTGAATGTATTCTCGATGCGTCCCACAGGGAACTTTTTTTTTTTTTTGGACCACAACGAAGGACATGGGGATATAACCTGCACAACATAATACTCAAAAGGAAAATTCCAATTACTTATCACCATTAGTAGGAATGTGGCAGGCATGTAGGCAGGCTGGAGAGAGAGAGAGACAAAGAGTGAGTCACTGTTAATGCTACATTTAGAAATGTACACTATCCATCCATTTTAATATTTATAGGAATTCAAGAATTTTTTTTTTTTTCATTTATAAAGGTAGTATTATATTGAAAATCTATATTTATTGGCAGTCATCATGCCGAGGTGATTAATGGAAATAGAATTTACTAGATTAATTAGATTAAATGCGGCACATTGGTTTAGTGGTTAGCACTGTCACCTTGCATCTCCAGGGTTGTGGGTTTGAATCTCAGAGTTTATCTTCTCCCCACGCTTGTTGGGTTTCCTCCAGGTAGTCCACTTTCCTCTGACAGTCCAAAGACTTGTGGTTGATTGCCGTTTCCAAATTGCTTGTGTGTTGGCACTCTGTCCAGGGTGTACCCAGCCTTGCCCCTTATGTTCCCTGGGATGGTCTCCAGGCCCCATTTTGGCTCTACACAGGATACGCAGTATAAATAATGAATGGATGGATGATTGAATTAGTAATGGGGCAAAAGTGGAGTCATGATCTTTAAAATTTGTAATAACTCTACGTTAATGGTCTAAAAGAAGAAACTTGAAGTGAATTGTTTGGGGATTTAAGGAACTACAGTCGAGTAAGTTTCGGTCTTCAGTCATGCTCAAGTAAATTGAAAATGTAACACTTTCAATGTGCAACTTCGTTCTGGTTTCTAGATTTGTGTAGATGTTTTATCTTTGTTCCCAAAGTCTCTAAAGTAAAACACTTTTAGGGTGGCATGGTGGTTTAATGGTTAGCACTGTTCCCTTGCACCTCCAGGGACGGTGTTCGGTTTCCACCTCTGGGTCTTAGTGCATGGAGTTTGCATGTTCTCCCCATGCTTGCTGGGTTTCCTCGGGGTACTCCGGTTTCCTCCCACAGTCCAAAGACATGCAGATTGGGATAACTGGCGTTCCCAAATTGTTTGAAGTGTGTGAATGAGCGTTTACAAGTGATTGGCACCCCATCCAGGGTGTACAGTACCCTGCCTTGTTCCCAAAGTCTCCCGGGATAGACTCCAGGCCCCCCGCGACCCTACAGTAGTAACCGCTGCTTCAAGACTTTTGTTGTCAATACGCTGCCACTACGCCTATACAATAGTTAGCTAGAAAATAACACAACATCCCATTAATTTGCAAGCACAGGCCTCATTAAAGAGACAGATAGGAGGAAAGTCAGGGAAAAGTGTCCGATTGCTACATTTTCGTTTACTCCTGAGACAAGCGTTGCGATATACTGCACTGTGTGCATTTTAATCAGTCTCAATTAACTTATGTCCAACGAAGAAATAAAACTTTTTTTTTCTGTTGTTTAGGCACAAAACAGTGTTTTCCTTTTTATATTGTACAGAAGAGTCGTTTGTTAAATTCTCTATTCTGATTGGTAAAAATTTTCTATAACAGCAGCAGTACTGCAGTGATCATTATATGCCTTTAAAAAAAAAAAAAATAATAATAATAATAAATAGCCACACAAATAGTTCATGACCATTTTTAGAAGCTGATGTTATATTGTTACAAGTGAACAAGTGACACAAAGTTTAACACCCCTTCATTTACATTCTGTGCAGTTTACTTTGCTATATTACCACACTGCCCACTTGTGGCTCAAACCGGTAATGCATCTCTCACATATCCCATCTAATATCCATCCTGTTTTACAAAGCAATAAATTCCGTTAATAGCATAATTAAAAATTCCACTTAGTATAACACATCAAAAAGCTGTTACTGAAATAAACTCTTAATGGAAAAAGCTTACTGAAAGAAATATTAAGTAAATGGTTAAAGGAAAACTTGGATGATTTTACAATGAAGCATTAAACTTACTTTATTTTTTATTTTTTATACACACTTTTGCAATGTTATTGCTCTATTGAATCAATATACAGGTAATAAATCTATCCATAACATACAGTGTTGTCCAGGAGTATTAAGACAACACATGCCATGTATTATAGTGCACAAAACAGTCATTAATTAGTTGGCTGTGGAGTTGTGCTAATTAGAGTCAGTTGGTTTGGTTAATGGGTGGAACAAATATGTGGCAGGACTTTTATCTTTTGAATTCTGAAGTGAATTGTGAATTTCTGTGGTAAATTTCTGTACACGACCTTCAGGAAGTAATCACACAGACATGGACTGAGCAAGTGACACCAGAGTACTGCAGATATTCAACTGTCAGAAGAACTTTGTTTTAAAGGACTAAGTTATTATTTGAAAGTGTTATAATATACACTATATGGACAAAAGTGTTTGGTCAAACCTGTTAATTATTGAATTCAAGTGTTTCAAACAGACTCCTTATCCCCAGTAAAGTGCACTTAAATCTTAATGCTTCAGCATACCAAGACATCTTGGACAATCCTACGCTTCCAACTTTGTGGCAACAGTTTGGAGAAGGTTCTTTTCTATTCCAACATGACTGTGTCCCAGTGCACAAAGCAAGGACTATAAAGACACGGTTTGATGAATTCGGTTCGGTTGATGAGTTCCCTGGTCTCAACCTCCATGGAGCACCTTTAGGATGAACTGGAAGGGAGATTGTGAGCCAGTCCTTCTCATCCAACATCAATACCTGACCTCATGAATGCTCTAAAGAATGAATGGACACAAATTCAAAGAGAAACACTTCAAAATATTGTAGACAGCATTCCGAGAATGATAGCTGCAAAAAGGTGGACCAACTCCATACTAAAGTATATGTATTTGGATACAATATCACTGCAGGTTTGGCCAAATACAGTGTAGATGATTTTTTTTTTATTTATGAATTTTACTTGTTTTTCTGTAATTTGGCACCTTCTGACCAATCCGAACTAAACAATCAGGCATGATTTGTAATGGCATAAGATTCAGACTAAAACTAAATATCTGTGACATACATATCAAGTCATTAAGAATGGTTGGTAGGAGATAGAACACTCTGTAATCAGTTTACAGGAAAGCACATAAATCAGGACAGCTGGAGCCTGGAAGTGAAGAAAATGAAATCAAGTTAAAGATAAATACATTGCCTAGCAGATGAGGCGATAAGCATTTGCGTAAAGGCACGCATCCTTCATCGAAAATTAATGAAGTAAACAACACAAGTGTTATACATTAGCGCAAATAGTACACTAAAAAATAAACACCTCTTTCTAACCCTATCATTTATTTAATCTGCTGCAGTTTTCTTACATGTAATATAAACCAAAAAAAATCTACTTTATATTTATATACTTTAATAAACTCACACTGGGATTCCTCAGATTCCTGTTCCTTGTTCTCATCAACAAGGTGATCACTCACCAAGTGTTTTTTGTTTTTCGCACCATTCACAATTTTGAGATCACATTTTTGTCCCATTCTGATGTTTGATGTTGGCCAACTGAATAACTGCGTGAATAATGCAGTATGGTATACGGATTTTGTATATGTTAACATAGATAATAATAAATTATAATAATAAATCTTTAAAATTGCAACTCAACATGATCACCTCTCTGTCAAGGATAATTAGTGAATTTGCAAGGCCGTATGGAGAACACTTACCTTTCCTGCCATCTGGCACCACAGTCTGTTCCTGCCAGACACTTCGCCACAGGCAGCTTTTGCCCTGAGGAAAGTCATCTTAACACCAGCCTAATCCCCTTCAACATCCACATGACCTGTCCATATAATCTATACACTTTCCACAGTACTTCATTGCACAGTATTGGATTGGTTTCCCAGAACAATAACAAAGGAATTGGTAAAGAATATATGTAAATATACCAGTCCTACATCACAATGGTCAAGAAAGCTGTCTCGTGTGTGTGTGTGTGTGTGTATATAATATTTCTTTATTTTCATGACCATTTACATTAACAAAAAACAAAAAAAGGTGAAATAACTGAACATGTTTTATATTCTAGTTTCTTCAAAATAGCCGCCCTTTGCTCTGATTACTGCTTTGCACACTCTTGGCATTCTCTCGATGAGCTTCAAGAGGTAGTCACCTGAAATGGT
>JAQMYI010000013.1:9707807-9722944 GCA_030014275.1 Clariallabes melas | reverse complement strand
GTGGTATCGGTCCCAGGTATCGGGGGACTTTTAACGAGTACGAGTACTTTAGAAAATGTGGTATCGAGGCCGATACCAGATACCGGTATCGGGACATCCCTAGTTTTAATCAACTTAATTCACTAAAGTGGCTGTCGGCTCTACCTGGATTTTTAATAATTTCACTAAAACTTTTGCTTAAGCTAACAACAGCTTAAATCATATCGAGTGATGCCACCCTCAGTGATGCATACAAAGGAACATCATGCAGTAAACTGTATGACATGATTGCAAAGGATATTATCATATTTATTTCATAAAATTCTAAGATACTTTTATTTTATTTTCCAGGATTTGACGTACCCGTCACCTCAACCACCACTCCTAATTAAACCAAACACAAAAACAAATGCCTTGACAAAAAGAGTACTCACTGGTGGTAGAGGCACTTGCCCCATGACCTCTGGTGGCTTCATGTTCATCGTGTCATCGCCCAGAGCTTCCTGCTCAGCACCGCTCGGATAAGGTGGAGGAGGATACGGAGGGAACTCCTCCACGTAGCTATCGGGTGATAACTGGTGCTGGTCTTCATCCTCAAGAGGAGCCGGTGGTGGAGGAATTAGGAAGGCGTCTTCGGGGCGAGGAGCGGGGTGAGACGGGGGTGGGGGCGGGATGAAGTCCTCGCCGTCGATCTTCAGGACGTCTATAGTCGGCAGAGGGTCGGGAGGCGGCTGTTCGGGAGACTCTGGGATTTGTTCGGTGCCGACCGGATCGGGCGGGGCGCTCTCCTCCTCAGCGGGTCTTGACGGGGGGTTGACCGTGGTTTCCATGGCGGCCAGCGTGGTTTTTTGGTAGAGGAGCTTCTGGATGTTGGGACCGGCAGGACCTTCGGGTTCAGTGATGGAGCTGCGCTTTTTAAGCGGCCTCGGGGCGTTGCAGAGCTTCTTACGGAGCGCCTCGAGGTCCATGTCGCTCTGGTTGCGGTAGGGGTTGGAGATGAAGGGCAGCAGCTTGGTGGGGCTTAAGGGGCGCGGGATGCGCTCCGTCTCATGGTTCTCGGTTGCGGGGGCGCCGTTCGTGCCTTGGTCGGTCTCCGAGTCGGGGCCGTTAGGGCGCTCCATGTAGGGGTTGTCCAGTTGCGGCGAATGGGGTTGCTGTCCTGCGGCGATCACAGGCTTACCGTACACTAGGGGGGACAAAAAATGAAAAAAAAGCATGAGCGAAAAAAACATTTCCTTAATTTCACATTTCCTTAAAAACACTAATGCAATTGAATAAAAAAATGAATAAAATCTCACTCACTGCTAACAAAGTTGGAGCGGTTCTGTGAGCGGTTCAGTGCGCCCGGCACATTTTGAGGCAAGCCCTTTCCTGCTGCTGCTTGCTTCGTATACATGGAGTAGATGGAGCTGGCTGCCACCATCTGAGGTTTCTGCATAGGCGGATCCTTAGGCTCCGGGGTGAAAGGTCGGACGGTGGCAGCCGGCGGGGTTTCCTGCTTGGATGGTAGGGGCAGCGTGTTACTCTGAGCTGCAGGGAGAGGTGTGCGCTGCTGCTGCTGCTGGCTGCTCACTTTGCCCTTGCCTGGGAAGGTGCCTGCGCCTGGGAACGGCAGATTGACCTGTCTCGGTTTGCTTGGCACGGGAGGGGGGACTTTAACTGGGACTTTCGCAGCGTTCTGCACACAAGGGAAAAAAGTAAAGAATGAAAAAAAAAAGTTTGAGATAAAAATACAAGACTCTATATACAGCTTGTGTTGAAGCTTTCCCCACTCGGCTAACCTGGGCGTCCCTCGCAAGGTCGTCGCTGCTCTGGTTCTTGCGTAAGGAGGCTGTCGACGGCTCGGTGGAGTCGAACATGGAGACGGGACGCGTCTTCCGGTCCTGTTGTCCTCTTTTCAGCACGTCTGTGTCGTCTGGAGCTGTAGGGAGAAAAATCAAGAGTCAGGCAAGAATCAGTGGAGCTGCTTGGCGATGTCTGTTAATACGAGTCCGTTAATACGAGCAACGGACGTAAACAAAAATAATACATTTGTTTTTTGTGTTTTGTTCAGGTTTTAATTTTAATGAAGATGAATGATTAGTGTCTGTCTACACCAATTTATAGGCACAAGTGTCCTTATACACTCTTAAATGATCATTTAAGCTTTAAAGCTACCGATTGCTTTTCTATTGAGAGAAATAACAGTCGTTTTATTAGGTGTTATTAAAAGAGCGAGTGTGGTCACCTTGCTCTGCTGGCACTTGGCTTGGCAGTCGAGGTAAAGTGGACGAGGCATGGCTGCTGTTGGAGTCTGGAGTGGGTGAGCTCCAGTCAGACACTTTCAGCACCTTGGATGACGGCAGCCCTGGGGAAGATCGAGTTACTCAATTAATTTGACGAGCGATACTCCTTTCATCATGAAGATTTGATATAATCATGTACAACCACCGGCGGGTTTTCCACACTGAACAGGATGCACTTTCTGGAAAAATTCATCAGATGAGGCGAGAGTTAATCAGAGAGCTTTAATTAAACCGTTGTCTAATAAGGTGTTAGACCGGATGGTGAGTATACAGAAACGTTCCAAGTCTGAAAAGACGACAGGCTAATTCTCACACGGCGGCAAAAAAAACAAAACAAAAAACAAGCGATGTGGTTTAAAACCTTAAACAAGAATTACTTCCGTTTCATTACAACAACATTGCTCTATCACGCAAACATACACACACACACACCAACAAGCCAGCACTGCAAAACATCTGTGTACCTTTTCTCTTGGCCCGCAGGTCTTTCAGCGGCTTAAGCAAGAACATTTGTTCTATACAAAAAAAAAAAAAAAAAAGAAAAGAAAGAAAGCAAACAAATACTGAACATGGCAGTTAATGGGATCCAGCATGTGAAGGTCACACCAAGACACGAACACAGAGCTAGCTTTAAGAAACAAATCATACTGGTGTGGAAATGAATGCTTTCGACTTTATGTTCACGAAGAGAAAAGCTTGAACTTGTGCTTATTGAACAAATTAAGAAAAAAAAATGATTGGATAAAAATCATAACACAACACACAAAACACATTCTGTTTTTCGTTTTATAAAGTGTAGTGTAATTGATTTTCAATAATCAGGTGCCACAGGACTGACAAACATCTATAAATGTAACACTGTCGCTATTAACATTACGTTAGCAATTAACACATCCATGGCCAGAAGCAGTGGAGTGCATTCTTTTCTTATTTTCTCCTGGTGGAAGGGGCCTCTTTCTCTCTCTCTCTTGTCAATCAATTTGACTCTAACCAGACACGAGCGAACTGTGTATGATCAAACTGGTGACTTTATTATAGCGCTTTCTCCCCGAGTGTGTTCAGCTGCTCTGGAAATGTTGCACAGAAAACACAGTCACTTGTTCTGTTTAGAACAGAAACTGAACTGGACGTGTTCGTCACGGCATCACTGCACACACACACAAACGACCAGCGGTGGCTACCTTCAGAGCTGAGAAAGACATCGGAGGCGTCCTGTGGGCGCGTTACACAAGCCGTCCTAGAACTCTCCTCCCCTGTGACAAATGCAAACTAACCTGTTTGTTTCAGCCTCCTAATGTTCACAGACTGCAAGGTGAAGGACACCCGTGTGCCGTACCTGTGCCGGGTTTGGACTGCGTGCCGGTGCTCTTGTCCTGAGGTGGGAGTGTGGCTGTGCCGTCGGGGTAGGTGGGCTTCAGCAGATCGTGCCGCGCTGGACCGCGGGGCATGGTGGACGACTGGATGTACGGCCCCACCGCGGCCACACGAGACTGACCGCCTGATTGAGGGGGCTGGCCATCAGGCGGGACCTGGAGAGGGAAAAAAAATGCTAACGATTAATATAAAGCAACAACAACAGATTTTTACCCCATTATGTCCTCGGTTTACCCTTGCACAGCACTACAAATGTAGCATTCATGACAAAACGTATTCACAGATGTACAAACTTCGGTAAAATTACAAGACACAATGATAACAGAAACATAAAAAAAATAGACAGAATGACAGGATCAATGAGGACAATGCTCATTTGCACACATTTTTCATTCATTCCACGTATTATTTGCATTTAAATTCATTTTTGTCTTGTACAGATAGGTTTATATTTTTTATATATTTTTGAAAATTTTTATATTTTGTTCTACTTTCTTATAGTTAAGCTATTTCTTGCCTCTTTTCTATTTCTCGTTCTTATTTCTTGTTAATTGTTTTTAAAAAAATTACGGTCACAGGCGGTCTTATAAGCATTTCATTGCATATCGTACTGTGTATGACTGTGTATGTGACAAATAAAATTTGAATATGATTTTTGAAATTTATTACTTAAGTGAAAAAAACAACAACCAAAAAAACAAAGAGAGGAAATGTATGTGTTTGCAAATTAAAGCAAGACATTTTATAATACAGGATTTTTTTTTTTTATATTGTAAAAGATTTAATCATGGAACATCGAAAAATTAATGCTTGGACTGATGCTATAGATTTTGTTAAAGAATTGACAAAGTGATGTCCATTGAGGCCATGTGTGTAATCACTAACTGTGTATGATCCTTTTTGTTGTCTATGTGATTTGCTTATCATTTTTTGTTCCCCCAAACTTCTAAACCATTGCATTTGTTTGTTTGCCTTCATAACTGAATATTCAATAAAAAACTATGAGCAAAAAATATTGTAAAAGATCGATATTCACTTTGAACTTCCACAGTAATAAGGTTAATTAATGTTAAATCTGGTTAAATAACGATCATCTGCTTGAAATACTACCGCTGCACAAAGATGCCATTAATAGCCTTTTCATAGAAAAAAAAAAAAAAAAGTGTTTAAAAATGGGCAAAAAAAACTTGAAAAACAATGCACCAGCCCTAAAACTGTTGTCTAAAACACCTGCCAATATTGACATTTCACCCTCTAACAAACCAACTGACAAACCATGCAACTGAAAATAAATAGCACTTATCACAAGATGTGTCATAAAACAAGCCATCTAAATTAAAACATCATCAATCCGCTACTAAATGAGGATGACCCGATTAACAAATGTCTAAAATAGTGTTTATTTTTTTTAGTTTTTTGTTGTTTTTTTTTTTTTTTTTTTTACCTTGGGTTGGGTATCTTTTGAAGCCTTTTCCTTAAGCGGGAAGCCATTCTTAAGAAAAACAAGAACACAACAACTTCAGCACATTTAAAAAGAGAGGGAGTACACTGTTGTCTCGTTGTTAGAGGAAGGAGACCCCCGTTCGTCCAAGCGCCAGGATGAGAGTGAAAATCGTTTTAGTCTGACAGGAATGAGAAGGGAAGGGGAGGGGAAAAAAAACAGAAAAAGCCCACTGAATCCTGGACCGTGGTGCGTTTCAGGGCAAGACATTTCCAAGACGTTTCTTGGCAGGGAGGAAAAGACTCCTCAAACGTCATCTCTTTGTGTTAGTTTCGTTAATATTCTGTGCAGCCTGTGCTAAAACCGAGCGTGTTGCTTATCACAGTAGAGAAAAAGCCACATACATGAGCTCTGTATTTTTTTAACCCCGTTTTTAATCGGAGATAGGAAAAGTAGGGTGTATTAGTAGTAAAGACATGGCACCACAGACACCACCAAAACACCACAGAAAAAAGGCCAAACGGTTTGTTAAAAGTCAAGCAAAGAATAAGATTCAATTCAAAGTAGTACAACAAAAAAAGTCTTGTCGTTGCTTGCATCCACCAGGGGGCGCTTTGTAAAATGCACAGATAATGACTTGAGGACTCCACATTTATTCATTAATTTTTTTTAAATAACATCAACACCTCCACTAGTAGTAATAAGAGGAGGAAAAAATTATCTAGAATAAAATATCCCCCCCACACATGCGTGCTTCATAATGACGTACCAGCTGTTCACTTCAATTCCACTTTCCTTCTAATACAAATAAACAATTAACAAAAAAAATGTTCAACATACTGTTTACTCAGTGTTTCAGCCTGTATCCCTGCTGTAGCTGCGTGTGCTCTGACCTTGTTCAAAACTCAAACTTGAATAGACACAGTGTGCGTGTGTGAGAGAGAGAAAATCTCACTGGATTATAAACACAAAGCCCGTGACTGTGCATGTTTATAATACTCTGACTGACGGTGCATTTATTTGCACACTGTATTTACTAAGCGGTGTACCAGGCTGACACCTGACGTGTCGTGACACGAGGCAGACTATCAGCCGATCGGATTGCGTCACTGAGACGTCTCTCGTCCTGTCGTATCTCTACAGAGGAGGGATGGCGTTGTGCTTGAGCCGACGGGAATGAAAACACAGAAATAGATGTTCTGCGTGAGGACGGCCTGCAGCGTCAAATGGGAAGTGAATGATTATGTGTGTGTGTGTGTGTGTGTGTGTGTGTGTGTGTGTGTGTACTGTGGACGTTCTGTCCTTTCCACTCCCCCTTGTTTCTGAAAGTCACAACGTGCACCTCTACGGTTCTGCATCCAGAGACTCCACAGACTGTTCAGCAACTCGTCTGAATTAAAGTGTTTGTCCAAAAACAATAAAAGGACATGAGGGAGGTAAACTCATCTGGGATTACGACACAGCTTCCTATTCTGCTTGCGTAATGTGTTCTGGATACACTGTGAAGTCTTCCTCGTCCTAGTGGTGGTATGAGTCAGAGTGTCATCAGCCTTGCCGATAAAATAATTCCGACCTTGATTTTACACCCTTTTTTGTGCGAGTGTGTGTGTTTTTTTTTTTTTTCTTTGTGTGTGTGTGTGTGTGTGTGTACATAACATCTATCCCGAGTGACCTGTCGTGGGAGGAGTGTGATCACGTTTGCACTCACAGGAAGATTCTCTTTCTGCTGCAGCGCTGCTTTCTTCTTCCACAGGCGATCGCGGAGCTCGCTGACTCGCTTGTCCATGGCGGCCACCTCCTGGTTCTTCTTGTTCAGGTTCTCCCTCTGCTGCTGCAGCTTGGAGTTCTGCTCCTGGTTCATGGTGTTCCTTACCTGATTTGGAGAAGGAGGAAGAGGAGGAGTGTTACATGTTAAAACTGAAGAAAGAGGGGAAAAAAACCTTTTAACTAACATATTTGTGACAGAATTGGGTTTGCTTTATGGTTCTGTTAAGGGCTGGAACACTGTTGGCACCACTTGTTTTTTCTTTCTTCTATGGCTATATTCATTGCAGGAGTCAGTTCTTGTTATTCAATTCTAATTAAAACTAGATGTTAAATATAAATGTTTTAAATTTTAAAAACTTTAAAACTAAATTTGGATTTACTTGTTTAAAAACTTGAAAAATGTTAACAGAATGAAACAAGTTCTTCATAGGAGTAAAAGAATTACAGTCAAATAAAATACGTTTGATGAACACTGGTGAATTTTCTCTTGATTCTGTCCTATTCTGCGTCTTGTACAAGTGACTTGATCCCAACGATTATTGAAAAGAAATGTACTGTTTGTTCCAACATCAGAGTTTATTTTCATGTAATTTGCCATTTAGACATTGATCCCATTCTGATTGGCATTTATTTTCGATGTATACATTTAAAATTGTTTTCAAATCTGTGAAAATGTAAAGCATTTGATTGTTTTTTTTTATGTAACCTGATGACACAGACAGCTGAATGGTCATCCTGTTTGCACAGCCTCGTTTCATTATTTAATAAAAAACACTTTCTTTTTTTTTACTAGATGTCTGCCAGCTGATCAAACGACACTATTTCAGGAGCCTTATTTTAAGCGTTTCTTGATGTCTTGCCTCTCTATACTATTAGCTTTTCCTCGAATCAATCATGATCATTTTAGCGTCTTGCAACTGCTGGAAGTACCGGTGCAAAGCCGCTAACACCACTTATTATATCAAGTGTGACTGATGTCTTGGGTCCTGACCTGCAGCTCCCTGTAGAGGCGATCGAGCTCGGCCACGGCGCTCTGATTATCGTTTAGGGCGTCCATCTTGCCGCTCTTCAGCATCTCCATCTGCCTGCTGAGCTCCTCGACTTTAGACACCGCCACCACCAGCTCACGCTGCTTTTGCTGGAACAGATTGTTCATTTGCTCGATCTCCTCCACTGCAAACAAGAAAACACATTTCAGAAATCTATGGGACTAAACAGATAGATAGATAATAATAGAAAGTATAAATATGTGTACAGAATGGGGATCAACAGTGTGTAAATTGAGATTAAACGTTCCATAACAGCTGAGTAGTAAACGCTCACCCAGTTTTCCGTTGCTGATGCGCTTCTGCTCCACCTGGCCCTTGAGGGCGCGCACTTTCTTGAGCCGAGCCTCCTGCTTCTCCACGTTCTCTCGGAGGCGCTGCAGCTTCTCCTGTTCGGACGCCTGCTGCTGCTTCATCTGATCTTGCTGCTGCAGGTAGCGCAGGCGCTGCTCCTGTACGCCAGAGATAAGAACGGGGGGGGTCAACGGTCAAGCGTTAGAGGCACGTGCTGGAATATTACAATGAACACACATTCTGAGACATATCAACGGGACATTATTATTATTGTTTTTAAATACGCGCTTACTTAGGACCCAAGCACTATGACATCAGCCATAGCATTTTTTTTTTAACTCTACTCAACAAGAAGTCAGTTATTTTGGGTTGTTTATGAAGCACACCCAATGGATTTTGATGTACTCCTCCTAGGGAATTTATACGATCGCCAACAAAGCGGGCCTATGTGGTCTCAATACGTCGAGGACGCAAAATTGCGGAGAGATTTTTAATAGCTCGAGCGGGTCAGCCGTGACGACGCTTTAACTTATGCTGAAAAGTGATTAATGACTTTGAGTGCTTGGGCCCGCTCATCGTTTGTCTTTTACTACCAAAACAGTAGTCAGTTGTGTCATCTACCTTAGAGGCAAGGAGTTGCTGCTGTGCATCGATTTGTTGCTGCTGTCGGGTCGCCATCTCCTGCAGCTCAGCCAGAGTCATGTCCATGCGTGGAGCGGCCACCTGCAAGACACCAAAACTCAACGTCTTGCGAAGGACACGTCTCACAAAAGCTCGAGTTTCAGGCAAAGAATTCACAAAAGCGGTAAAACTCGTTTTTCTTTCCTTAACACTGCACAAGCTAAACGTAAACACGGTTATCAACAAAAACTTGCATGCTTAGATAAGTTCTCTCATTATTTTGCAAGAAGTAAAAAGCCGTTTCAGTCATCGCCTCACCCCGTTCTCCATCCGTCTATCTGGGGGTCCTTTAACACCGTTCCTCCTCGGTTCCATGCTCCTGGCATTTCCTGTAAAACGTTCAGGTAATACGTTAATTATCATGACATATGACACAACACGCTTTTGTCTGTTCGAAAATGAGGACAAAAACACGCTAAGCGTGATCAACGGGCTGTGTAGAAATGAATAGAAAAGGGCGAAAAAAAAAAAACACACTGTCAATAGACGGATTGAAGCACAGGGTCACATGCAGGTTAGAAAAACAGTCAGCTTAAAATTAGCATCACTAAAACAAAGGACGCTGTGTAGTCCTGTGACTGGCGATGAGCCACACATTAAGCATGGTTCCCTGAACAAGAAGTCACAGTCACTGCTCATAAAGGGACATAATGTCACAGGGCCGAGAAGTTCAATCATCCTCTGTCCCGCGTTCAGGGACGGGCATTTACATAACGCTTACAGGCTACGTTTGGCTTGATGGCTTAAAATGAGTTACAGCAGGACTGAGAAAAGATTATGCAACACACCTCGAGCCAAATCAGTGTTAAATAACTGAGATAAAAGAGCGAGAGAAAAAAATAGGGCTTATGAGATTCATCCAAAAGAATCAAATCATTTCCGCAGGAATTTAAATAATCTGATTTTAAACACCTAGTTTCTAAAAAAAAAAAAAAATACCACAGACCTACTTTATTTCACACATTCTAGTCAAACATTCTCATTAAAAACTTGAGAATGAGAAGCAGTAATGTAACTTCTCAGGGCATCTGTGTACTCATCTGTCTCTTTGATGAGGAAAGTTATTAGGCACTTTCTTTCAAGTCACTCATGCTTACCCACTTCAGCTGAGATCACAGAGCTGTGATAAACTGACCTGGCTCGGATCACAGTAACCTTATAATGCTGCAGCCATCTGATATCACACACTGATAAAAGCTAATCTCAGCACTTATCACACTGTAATAAACTAATTACACTAAACTCACCCCCATATCACACACAGTAATAAACCTATCACACTAAATTCACCCCATAAAATTCTAATTACACTTAACTCACCCCACAATACAGTGTGATATTAGTTTAGCGGGATTAGATTATTATTGGGTGAGTTTAGCGGGATTAGATAAATTCACCCCATATCACACTTTAATAAACTAATTACACTACACTCATCCCATAACAAACTAATAATCTAGACTGACCCCTTGTCGTACTGTAATACCCTAAAATATATTACTCATCCCAAATCACACAGTAACACACCCATCATGCTAAACTCACCCCATGATAATCTAATCCCACTATACTCACCCCATGATAATCTAATCCCATTATACTCAGCCCATGAGAATCTAATCCCACTATACTCAGCCCATGATAATCTAATCCCACTATACTCAGCCCATGATAATCTAATCCCACTATACTCACCCCATGATAATCTAATCCCGCTATACTCACCCCATGATAATCTAATCCCGCTATACTCACCCCATGATAATCTAATCCCACTATACTCACCCCATGATAATCTAATCCCACTATACTCACCCCATGATAATCTAATCGCGCTAAACTCACGCCATAGTAACCCAATAGCGCTAAACTCACCCCATGATAATCTAATCGCGCTAAACTCACCCCATAGTAAGCTAATCGCGCTAAACTCACCCCATAGTAAGCTAATCGCGCTAAACTCAAACCATAATAATATAATCCCGCTAAACGTACCCCCATAATAATCTAATCCCGCTAAACACACCTCAAATCGCACTGTAATACACTAATCACATCACATTTACCCCATGACACTATAATAAACTAATCAAATTACACTGATTCTCAGCCATGCTGATCTCATCGTGCTAACCTTCCTTAGTTGCACTGAATGCTTGAATAATCACCAAACTACACTCACCCACCTATGGCTCCATTGCTACTTTTCTTTTGTGATAAACTCACCTGGCTCTCGGCCGGGAGTCCTGTCGTGGCGCAGGAAGAAGCGAACCTCTGATCTGCGTGAGCCCCAGCGCTGCAGTAGCTCCAGCATCCTCTCGCCCTCGCCTACAGCTCGCTCTGCATGCGCGCGTGCACACACACAGAGAGAGAGAGAGAGAGAGAGAGAGAGAGAGAGAGAGAGAGAGAGAGAGAGAGTCAGGTCAGCTCATGCCAATAACCTCGCAGGCAAGGACAGCAGTGACTGAGTGCTGACACACGCTGCAGGCACAAGGTCTGTACTGAACTGCTGATAAGACACAAATGTAGAGGATCTTACACACGATTAGATGAATATTTCTTATAGGGCTGCACCATTGTTGTTAAAAAAAATTTCCCCATGGAAATTGAGATAAACGATTCCCTCACACCATTCTTCTTCTTTTCTTTTTCCCCCTCCCAACCAAAACATTTACTGCACTCAAGAAAAAACACAGGACTTTCGAGGGGAAAAAATGTATGAAATAAAAACTTATCATTTTAGACTCCTTAAACTGTTAACACTAATAAATTAAATAGCTATTTATTTATTTTCATGGTTGAAAAAAAACTAAAAAACAAATGGTGTGTGAGAATCGTGACTTCAATTCCCTGAAGGAATTAAAAAGAAAAGAAAAAAAAAAAAACGTTTTCGGATACTCAGCCAACTACAGCACTTCATCGCATGCATTAGTTTACATCATTATTTTCCATCAACATAAGCCAAATGTCATGGAGTTTGTTAGAACGTTTGAAATTAAATACAAAGTTTACAGTGTAGAATTTATTTATTGTTGCCAAAAGGTTTTATTGCTCAATCTTAACATACTTCTATTATAATTCTAGTATACATCCCTGCAGCATTCACTCTGTTATTAGTGAGTCTCTGTGTAACAGCCAGAATCAACACGTCAGGTTTAATCAACTAATATTGTATGTTATATCCTGATTAGAACTGTAAATGCACGTCTCTGACCAGACAGTTGTATGTATTTTGTCTGCTAAAAGCAAGATCAGAAGGAAATCTAATGGTTTGACATACAGCTCATCAAAACGAACCAATCAGAAAGAGGTCGTCATGTACCCGCCACCAGTTTCTGATTGGCTGGTGCCGTCCCTCCTCTAGCCTCTGATTGGGTGGAATTGTGTAAGTGAGTGCATGCAGGAAAGAGAGTGGAAATTTTGGTCATTCAGAAATTGCAACAATCGAGATGGTGATTTATTTTTTTTCCCCCATCCAGATTAAGCATGCAGCCCTGGTTTCATATTGTTTGCAGCATCATGTGCTTATGATCTGAACTTCCTTTTAGGGCCCAAGCACAATCAGCTCTATTACGTCAGAGTGTGTAAAGGGCCCTCTTGCTCTTATAATTTGTTTTTTTTTTTTGTTTCTTTAAGCATCTGGGATTTTTGGGGGTCTTAACATGAACATCAGCACACAGGTTGAAATCTGCTACCATTAGGATGCCTGAGTGTCTGGGCCCTGGGCCGTCACACTTGCACGTATGCATGCGAAACCCGGTAGGAAGGGATGTTTGCAAAATGTACCCACTTGGAATTTGGAATGATGTACTCCTCCTAGGGGATTTGTAAGATCAGTGCTAAACCAAACCAATACGATCTGTAGACATTGAGGATTCAATATTGCGAAGGGATTTTTGATATCTCAAATGGTTCAGCTGTGGTGAGGCCAAAATGGCTAATAACTTTATTAAACATAGTGTGAGGTCTTAACATAGATTTTTTATTTTTTTTTAAACAACCATTTTGGAGGTTTGACATAAAAGTCCCCATATTCTAAAATTATGTCATAATGGTATTTGTATGTCTCATTTAAATGCATGTGCCCACTGTCTATCTGGTGCGTCCGGGTGGCGATGGCACAGGTGCTTGGGCCCACTCATCGTTGCTTGCAACTATATTTATTTCTATTAAACTTTTGTGTCTGGTCTGGGATCAGTATGGAATAATCTCAACCATGAGTGTTGCGTTTTCTGTTTGAGTCAGCTCATGTTTCAGATTAAATAACTTGGCTGCACTTTGAGGCACATCGTATAAAATATATATATATTTTTTTTTAAAACACCACAGGAGGAGTTCCTCATCACTGTGTAAATTAAAACATCATAAGTAAAAGTCACACACTATCTGTAAACACAATGATCTTATCAGGTACTTTACTTAAAGACAGAAAGTGAATCTGCGTACAGTGTGTGTGAGTGTGTGTGTGTTTCTGTTGAGAATTCATTACATTCTACTATAACTGTACACTCGCTAGCGGGAAACTACTTCCTGTCTTACACAAACACACCTGATGAGTATCCACATGAATGCTGTAGAACTGCTTGAGCTCGACTGACTGCCGTTCCACATACCGATGAGTCATGAACTCAAGCCGGGTTCGATGCTGGCATGAAGGATGTTATTGTTCGAAACATAAGCCTCGATCGGGTCTCTATGTATACACGATCGTACGTATATAGTCACCCAGCCTGTCGGTGACATCACCCGCGATGTTAAACACTCAAGTGTACTCGAACTGAAACGTTCAAAGGCGCAGAGAGTGCTCGAAGGCATGTAACCGTGGCAACAGACCACAGCAGAAAAAATAAAAAAGCCCTTAAGAGCTGAACACGCTGTTCCCAGCGATCGCTGTGTCAATCTCTGTACTATTTAATTTTTTTTTATTTGAACACCTGCTTTATGTAAGAGCTCACGGGAATTCTCGCCGCAGGTAGTTTGTTATTCAAACAAACGTCACACACCTCGAAGAACAAACTTCGAGAACAGGGACACAGCCCTTATTTAGATTACGTAAAAATGCTACAAACATAAATAAAAAACGCTGCCTGTGCGCTCGCTCTGTGTTGATGAAACGTTCTTCTCCGGCCTTGTCGTGTGTGAGGATGAGGCTTCTCTTACCGGATCCTCTCCACATCTCAGCTAAGTGGCAGTCCATCTCTCCTGGCTCCTTGCAGAGCTCCACCACATCGCGGCACACCGTCTCCGGGGTTATGGGCACCTCTGTGAAGTGCTGGTCGTTGTTGCTGAGGTACACGGTCAAGAACATCTGCGGGGAGAGATTGAGAAAAGCGATCGAGTGCTTGCTTATGGAATGTTATCTCACATACACACACTAACAATTTTTACAGTTTTTAGCTCTTGTGCTTCCTTTTGAGGATTTCGCAGAAATGTGAATTTGCGCTTCTCGTTAAACAGATTCATCTCCTGCACTGGTACAAGCTTTGTAACTTTTCCCTCACGGAGGCCGTTGTTGCAGTACAGTTAACTAAGGAACAGTCACTACACTTGGACATGAAATTTTAAAAAATGCTTCACGTGCACACATACACACAGTCACAATGCTTTAGTAAACAGTACACTTGCATATGGATGTTGACTATACGAGTGGCGTACGTGCACTGCGACTGAGCATGGGAGACGAATACCCACAATCCCGCAGCACGAGAGAGAGAGAGAACAACCATTGGCTCAGTTGTGATCATGTGTGATGCTCGGCAGACAAAACGTATACGTACTACTTATATTGCAGAACTTTGCTCATTTATCGAGATAGAATTTGTTAAGAATTTTTGCTCATCTTGCAAAACACTTACAAACCAAGTTACTCGCAAAAGTTTTACTGTAAGTCATGAAGTGAAGTTATTATTAATTTTAAAATGTGTAAATTGTACTGCTGACGGAATATAAAAATGATGTCGAAAAAAGGTCAAGAAAAAAATGTGTATTATCATTATTAGTCACAAACAACCATAAGAACATGTAAACCTTTTAAATCTGTGCTTATATGACTTTTTTTTTATTTATTTTTTTACATTGAGTAATGTTTGTACAGCTGGTTAAAATGAAACAAAATTCAGTTCATATCACATCACCCACGTTGTGCTGAAAAAAACAATAATAATCTGTTAGGGGTGGGCGATATAACCAAAACCTTCTATCACGGTAGAAGCAATTTTCTACCTCGATAACGATATACATCACAATATAGCAATTTGTATCTGAAAATGC
>JAQMYI010000013.1:9579241-9597883 GCA_030014275.1 Clariallabes melas | reverse complement strand
GTGTGACAAACATGCAAAAGAATAAGAAATCAGGAGGGGGGCAAATAGTTTTTCACACCACTGTATATACTCAATCAAGTATTATCACTGAACAAAGTCAATACTGGCCAAGATAGAAAGACATCAGAACGCCCAATGCACTACAGCCCATCAAACATGGGCCCAACAAGCAAAGAGACAAAGGCCACATTCATGGTCTCCAAACTCCCAAAATTCCAATCTGATTGAGCATACATGGGATGACCCAGACAAAAACATTCTGGTGCCAGACCCCACAGAACACCCCCAAAGGATTTTTGGAACTACACTCCAAGGAGCCAGAGATACCCCAGTGTTTCAAGGTGGTTTTATTGTTGATGGTTTTAATGCTATGGCTAATTGGTATATATTGGATGTGTTATGAACAGGTAATGGGAGGACACAATTGCAGCAAAGAATATAATTTTAATAATGACAAGGCACAGGCAAACAAACCAAAACACCAAACACAACATGCCTCGAAAACATAGTCAGAAAAGCAAATGTAGATTGGTTGATTCACAAACAGTACATCAAAGGTAAAACAATAAGTAATCTGCAGTTGTATCAACTGATTGAACACAGGTATAAAAACTACATGCAGTGTGTGCATGCTGGGAATCGTAGTTCGTTCTGCGTTCTGGCTGTGGCTGCTGCAGGTGGTCGGAAAGCATCTCCTTACATGCCACAAACAAACACACAAATAAGGTTTGAGCCCCATGACACTGCTACATTTCTGGTGCAGACATGTTAGTCATAGCTGCTGGATTTCTACTTCCAAGTGTTGGAAAGAATGAACAGAAAATATAGATGGTTTGACAATCATACACTGACAAATTTAAAATATATTATATAACATAACACTGACTGACAAAAACATTCAATGCTGTTGATGGGCCACAGTCCACTGGTACTTGGCAAGTCCTATGATGATGAGAGCTTAATCATTGAGAGAAAGATAACAAAGGGGCTCAAGGTCATGGCAATGAATTTAACATGATTCAGCAAATAAAGAGACAGTTTTGTCCTAAATAATTAACTTTTTTTTGTTGTAAAAGGGAAAAAAAGCAATAACGCCTTACTTTTATTGCCATTTTCATTGCTCCATGCTATCACATCTAAATTTGTAAGTGAGAACTCTAAACTAACATAGCAAAAGAAATTGTGTGACAAAAATTGATCAGTCAGATTCCGTGTAATGGATATAACAGGCCAAGGATATGACCACCAATCATAACAGAATTTTTTTAATGTGTCTGTGTTCTATTTTATTTATGTTGTTATGTTTTTTTATTTATTTTTTATTATTATTATTATTTTTATTCTGTACCTGTTCAAAGTTGTGTAGGATCGAGAGTTTATATTGGGAACACTGAGCATGAGGCAAAAGTACAGCGTGGATTGGGTACTGGTCACCAGCAGGCCACCATGCACATACACATTTGCAAACTGAGGGTCAATTTATTAATATTTAATTTACATGGGTTTCAATCATTTCAATTTTGTTTTACATTTAGATAGATTTCTTAGATACAACACCATGCAAAATAGTGGACACATGCAAACAAGGGCTATATAACAAGGAGGCATTCGAATAAATAAATAAATATATAAATAAAAAAAATTATACTCAGTAAAAAGTAAGAAATGACACAAAAGTCAGTAATAGTGTGATGACACTTTGAGGATCCTTTCTTCTCAAGTACAATTTGTACAGTTTTATAAGGCAATTAGCTACTAAGTTTTACTGAACATCCTGCAGAACCACACACATATTTTCTGCAGACTTTGTTGCATCTGCTTCTTTTTTGCATAAGCAAAACCTGGCAATTTTAAATTTGTCTGAAAAAGTGGTTTCCTTACATAATATGTTGCTTTCTTTTCTGACATACAAATAATTTTTCTGTAACTTTTAATTTTGTGATTAAATACTGATATTTGAAAATTTGAAATGTTTTTGAACTAACTCTATACAAAAGTACTTAAATAAAATCATTGATTAGCAATCATATACCATGTTGTGTTGGTCTATCACATGAAATTTAAATAAAATTTACGTTGTGGTTGTAATGTGATAAAAATGTGGAAAGGTTTTGCAAGGCAGTGTATGTATTTATACAAAACAAAAGTGACTCCACCTAAGGCGAGCGATCCATATAACAACACTCAGTGACTGCGTAACGAGGGGATTAGTCAGAGACACAAACAAGACACCATGAGATATAAATGTGCTTTAATTTGTTAAATGAAATAAGTCAGTGAGTGCAGATGCAGGTGTTTAATAATAAAACTTTGTCCTGTTACATACAACTTCAGACTGCTTCAATTAATATGTTGGTTTTACAGCAATCTGCAGAATAAAGATAACTCATAGGCAGATATTTATGCTGAAGTTTTACTCTTGATGATCTTCTTCACCCAGTCCACCTCAGGGTCCCCACAAAAACGAAAACCCATTTTTGTCGTAAAACTGCAGAAGTAACAAAATATATGGGTCATATCAAGTCAATATTAAAATGAATTAATAGAATTGTTAAATGATTTTTAAAAATTAACACGAAAAAACATATATTCTTAAAAAAAGTTGAAAAAACATACATGATGCCAGGAACTGGACAGTCAACTCTTGTTTCTTGGTATGAGACAACGTTTGCTGCAGGGAACGGTCTTTTGTGGAATTCAAAACAGCATAAGTTGGCCCCGTTTGCCCCTGTGTCAAAACATTGAATATTTATACTGTATATTTATCTATAGAATGATTAATGTTTAATGTTATAAAACGTCTTCCAGTACTTTATTAACATGCCATGTTACACTATAATTTACAACCTAAGTTTATATAACAGCATGGAAATAATTCATGCAGATTTATTTGGCTCTTACTGTACCTTCACAACTCTGTGCCATTGTGCTGGACTGAAGGCAGGAAAGTCCCAACAGGACCAGCAGGAGAGCCTGGGAGAACATGGCTGCTGATGGAGATGATGAACATTTTCATGTTTAATGTATGATAATAAAACAGGTATGATATTGGCACCGAGTTTATACGCTGATAAGAGAAGGAAACATATGGTATCAAATCAAGGGCAGGTTTAACATTAAAAAAATAGTTAATATCAAAATTAATATGAATGCAAGTGAATGCATTTTTCAAATCATAGTCGTAAACCTATAGTCAAAAACATAAAAATATTTCTGTAAATGAAAATAAGACATTAAACACTACAACTTGCAACCACACAACTGATGACACAGGACTCAAACGAAACTTGCTATCAAGGACTGAGGATAGTCTTCTCAACACAATTTTTCAATTTTTCCTACTCTTACTCTAACTTCTGCTCTATTTGCTTTAGATCAATTATCATATACACATATTCAGTGGTTAAATCTACAACATTTAATATTAAATTAACATATTTGTAGACGTCCATGAAAAACATTCATTGATATGTTTCCCTCCACAGTATCAACAACTCAGTACCAGGTATGACCATATAACTAAACGTATGTGAATTAACTTATGTGAATAGGTTAATAAAGGTAATCTAACCAGAAATCGTAAATGACAAAAAACTTAAATGTTACAAACTCAGTATCTATCAGTCAAACTTATTACTGTATTATTCATAACTTTATCAGCTACTAGACACTGCTACATATGAAGTAGAGATACATTTCGGATCCAGTAACTGATTCCTAACTAGTTTCACTTTAACTTACCTCAGAATTATCTTGGTGAAAGTGATGTTTAGCACAAAAGTCTCTTTCTATTTATGCTGACTCAGTGTAAATGAATTACTGTGAGCTCCAGTCTGTCTATTAGCTTTTTGTTAATCATTAAGCTCCTTTTATAAAGTTCTGAGTGAGAGTGGACTGTGGACCTTCTGTATTAATTAAAGATGTTCATAGAGATTCAGGTAAATCTGAAGAAGCTCAACATACATTTGTACACCAATCTGCCATAACATGAGTTAACACAAGGTGAATTGGATAACATTGATTATCAATTATACACCAGTAAACAACTGACAAAGAAAAAAGTACAGGTGGTTTCACTTGCATATAATCCAAGTGACAGTGAAAGATTAAATATATATATATTAGGGCCGGGACTCGATTAAAAAAATTAATCTAATTAATTAGAGGCTTTGTAATTAATTAATCGAAATTAATCGCATTTAAATCGCATATAAATATTTGCCAATTTTTTCCCAAGTCATAGACCAACGCAACGTGGCACATAATTGTGAAGTGAAAGGAAAATGATAAATGGTTTTAAAGAATTTTTCAAAAGTTCAAGCGGTATAAACACTTTTACAAGGCTTTGTATTTTTTTTAAGCTCGTCAATCCTCTAGACATATTATGTTAGAATGAGATGGAATACCTGTCCTACTTTCCATGCTCATATATTCCCCCCAAGAACCTAACAGGTATTACCCCATGAAGTGGCCCTTCTCTTGTGCCAACCATAAGCTACAGTAAGTGCCAGAAGCCTCTGAAACATAATGTAGTTTTTCCTCGTACTTTCTCCAATTTCACGAGTTTTCCTTCACAGTAAGCCATGAATGGAATAGAATCCACATCCATGTCCTGCTGACCAAAGTAAATAGTATTCTACTTCCAAACTAAGAATCGATCAGCAGGAAAAAATGTCAGATGAAACTTTTCTATTTTTAAACAAGCGAATTAACTAAACACTTTTTTTTTTTTTTTACCAAATAGAAATTGAGATTTAGTCTATCCATTTTACCAACATACTCAGTATAGTTGGATTATTAATTCAAAACCAAGGACTGCTCAAGAACAACTTTTAAACCCTTTGGGACATCAGATAAAGGCATTCACACAATAAATAATTAATAGCCTTCTTCTTCTTTTTTATTTATTATTTATTTTTTATTCTTTATTTAAACCAGGCAAGAATAAAGAGGTGTTCCTAGGACCCTATGTTCCAATGGTTCCCATCATGAAAAAGCATGAAAAATGGTCCTATGTTCCCCTGACCTACAGTATACAGCGCATAATGGAAATGTGAAAAAGATCTTCCACAATTCTATATTTGTCTAATGGAAATCTTTTGGTTGTGTAAAAATTGTTCTGAAACCTTGTCCCAATAATATCAACTGGATAATATTCAGGAAATATTTTATCTTGAAATGGGTCGCGTTGGTCTCGAGCAGAATAAGAGGGTTAATGTGTGTTAACAGAAAAATTTACTATGGAACAATACAATCCTGGAAACATACCGTAGGTGTCCTCCTGAATAAAGAATTGTTAAGTGTTCTAGATAGTAAAGTAGCAGAATATTAACTCAATTGGGACCAGTTCCTGTTTCTAAGCTAAAAGGTCTTGCAGAAAATTGTAATGGAAGTGTGAAATCAGCTTACTGTAGGTATTCCATTATTCAATTTTTTTTAAAGTGATGTTTAACCTTTCTCACCTCTGAAACCAACTACTTGGAAGATCTTTCCAAGTTTTATATTGTGACATTGCCGTGACAAAACACTAATCCACCCCCCCGCCCCACCATACACAATCTACCCCACTGAGCTCATAGGAGAGGCAGAGAATTTTTTTTTTTCCATTTGCACAAAAGCATGGAAAAAATGAGTCACCACAAAGATAACCATCGCATCAATTTATAATCTCAAAGAATGTTGAGGTCATGACCAGAAACAGATTTTGGGAGGTAAATATTTGGTGTCTTTCTACTTTGGCATCGGTTTTGCTGTATCTCCTATAGTGCTTATGGTTATGATTTAACTATGTCAGCTCTATATAAACAAAAAGGCATTTTTTTCTCCTTTTTGGCAGACAATTACTACTTTGATTCATTAGCACAGATGTCATCTTTTTTTTTTCCAGAAATGTTTGCTTTGAAGGTAGGTTATTATGTACCGAGGAGAGAAAGCTAAATTACTTTCCCCTGCAGAACTGAATACCATATGATGAGCACATGCAGCTTATTGGTGTCATATTTACAGTACATTGGTCAATGCACTGTTGATGAGTAGCGAACTGGTACTGGTACTGACGGTACTGGCATAACAACATACTTTTGTAGCATGCCAGTAGCTCAGCTACTGGCATGCTACAAAAACAATCATCAAGGAGCAATGTATCTAGAGAAAACATGACACCCTGTTCTCCTTTTTACAGATGATCAACTTTTTTGATGTAGCATGACAGCCGACCTCAGATAATATAATATCTACCATCAACTAATGCTGATAAGCATCATTATAACTCTCTAATGTAGCTACTATATTGTTTATTATACGCCAATTGATGTCAATCTATTTCCCAGAAAAATGCCCGCTATAATATTATAAATGTTCTGAATATCCTGTTTAAACCCTATACTGTCCTTGTTCTTTGGCTAACTACAACATACAGTAGCATTACATGTTTTCATGGCATTTAGATCTCTTCTAATAATGATGGAAAGAAAAAGGTCCTAAGAGTTGAATAAAATTCTGCATGTAAGTATGCAGTGTTGTTGTTATTATTGGGCTGTGTTTGCCGGACTCCAGCTGCTTCCTGCCCCTGCATGTGAGAAATTGTTGATCTTTCTTTTCCTCGGTGCTGTGCCAGAGTCATCTGGCCAACCAAACCAACAAATCTGGCATTGGGTCAAAAGAACCACCCAGTATGCCCTCCTCTTTCAGGAAGAGCTTCCATGATGTACAGTATGATTTGGAGTCAAAAGGACCCAGGAACTGGACTGGATTGCACAACGATGGAAGTATTGTTCGTTCTTGACAGCACCACACACCTGCTCTTATCATGCTTACCAGTTGTTGGCGTGTGCTCAATTATGTACATATTGCAACACACGTGGAATGGAAAGAAACACCATTATGACCGTTATATTAGTACCTGGAATTACATGAAATGTTCATGTTACATGAAGGACACATGCTATGGGCTGGTCTCCCCATTCTAAAATGTGTTTCCTTTTGAGTGTGGTCCCCCCTCAAGGTTTCTATCTCATGTTTTCTCAGGGAGTTTTTCTTTGCCACTATCTTGATAATTAGGGATCATTACGCATATAAAAATATATCCAGGTTAATTAAATATCTGTTCTAGCTAGGATATAAACAGAACGATGTCAAGAACAGAAGAGTTCTCATATACTCAGAACACCAGTAATGTCCTTGGAGAATTTCCTAACCTTTGTCTGAACATTGTGTTCCTGATATTTGTCAATGTCTGGATTCCATTTTGAGTTTCTCAGTGTAAATATGAGGGAGGTTCATGTCAAACCAGGATTTGTCATAAATGAAGGCATAAAAACGATTGACATTTACAGAAGACTTTAAGCGCAGTACGGTGATGAGACTCATAGTCGAGGTTAAACATTTGAACGGTACAACCATTTTAGAGAATGCCGTACATCTACAGTATGAATGACGATCTCGGGTGGCGCGGAGCACGCTACAGTCATTCCCAAGAACATGGACGGATAACTTGCAGAAGTGACGTATACGTCTCTGTAAAGTGTACACACAATCCAACACCACTTGCACATTCCAATAACTCAGCTGGGTTAATGCCATATCCCCCATACAGTCCTAATCTCGCTCAAACCCATTTGGGCCATTAAAGGAGTTCCTGGAAGGCCAGGGTTTCCTGTGTGAAGCAGGCAGTCTGACCATGGCAAAAACGTTCTACCTTTCTGGTGTCCAAGCACGCTGGGATAAGTGCATTCATGTAAAATGGGATACTCATACTATAACTGTCCTGTTATTCTGCGTATTTAAAAGTCCCGGTTTGAACTGAACACCTGTTGTAAATGACCTAGGCCGGTGGTATTAAAATCCTGGATGCGGTTAAGGAGTTGCTGACCTTTGTGATGGGTTTAGGAATGGTTTAATATATCAAATATGATATAACAGAAACAAGATTGTGGAGGTCTTCTGAAAGAAAGAAAGGAAAAAAAAAAAACATGGGTGTGATACAAGTTGAGAATCATGCCAATAAAATCATCACCAATCTCCTAAAGTGAATGTGTTAGTTAATTGTTCTCATATGTGGCTCGAGTATGATGGCTATCTGTCTTCCTCAAGACTCAGATTGAAGTCGGTTCCATTTGGTTGATAAAATGCGTCTGTACGTGAATTGCTCATGTAAACCGATGAAGCATCGATGCGTCCCAAAAATTCCACTGGCCAGGAAAAGGTCAACAGACCGTGGATTATTCGGAATGTTCATTCTTCTTGTCCATCTGAGATGCTCTGGACCTGATTTTACTTTGGGTCATGAACTGGGGAGAAGGCATTTCTGTAGTGGCGCCAGGGAAAGATTTCTGTTTTCACTTTGAAATTGATCTTCAGTTCCTTAGTAAAGGCTGTGCTTGGGAAGCCTTATCTGTCACTAAAAGCCAAAATAAAAGAATCGGAAATCTGAAGAGATCAAATCTCTGGGAGTAGGATAGAAGGCAAATGGTTTCATGATGCAACACATAATTCTAGTCCCCCCCAATCATGTGTAGCAACTTGACATGTGTCATAAAACATCCTCTTAATACTCCTTTAGGAGCTGTATCTGCTTTGTCATGTACTGTAGAGTGCTAACACTTTTAAAGGTGTTTAAGGTTCGCATGAAAAGTATCCCCTTAAGGCTGATACATGACAGAGGCACGTAAATTGACGTGAAACGTACAAGATGGTTAACTGCTCATATTTTGTCCTCGTGCTCATACTTTTTCTTTCTTCCTAGGGAATAGTTGCACTATTCAAGAAATTGTATAAATAAGAAGTCATTTTTTTGGATTTTGGACAATATCCCTTTCTTTTTCCATTACTGTATCTCAGTGAACGCATGAACCAAATGCCCCCCCGGTGTGTGTGTTTGTGTGTGTGTGTGTGTGTACACAGCTAGTTTTATCATGTCAGTTCATATCTGGTGGGAAAAAAAGAATGTTACAAAAAAAAAACAAAAAAAAAAAACAGTTGGCATGATGTTTGAGGTTTCATGGAGAAAAGGACACAGGGCAGCTGGATATCCTCTGAATTCCATTACAGTGTAAACGGATGTGTTTAAAACCGTGGGGCAAGTGCGGGTGCCAAAGTGCAGACCGATGGGTGTGTGGCAAAGGACGTTGTGAGTCACCACATTAGCATCATCAATGCAGACATTTAAACTAGCTTCATCAGAGCTACCGCTTTTACTCAGTTAAATTTCATACTGTAGCATGCCTTGGTAGGTTACACGCAGTGGATTTAACTGAACAGTACTATACACACACTGGCCACTTTATAAGGAATTCATGGAGGTAATCAGGAAGCAGCAGAGCAATGCATGAAATCATGCAGACACGTGTTAAACATCAGAACATCAAAAATGTGATCTTAAGCCCCTTTTCCACCAAAGTGAACCAGGTATTAGGTCACGTCTGGTGCTAATGCCGGATCAGAGCCGGTTCAATAGCGAACCTCCTTGTTTTTCCATGGACTGGAGAATCATGTCATTACATTACTGTATACGTACCTGTATATCTCTACTTTACCAGCAATGTTAGCGGCATTGGCAGCACTAGCGGCTAGCGGCTTAAATACTTTCTAGTTAGGATAAAGCCAGGAGAATTGCTTGGAAAGCCATGTTGTGTTGTGCTTGCTGCTAGCATTGTGTTGTGCTAGCTGCTAGTGGTACCACTGCAGCTAGCATTGTTGCTAGTGCCACCATTGCAGCTAGCATTACCAGAAGTGCTACTATTGCAGCTAGCATTGTTGCTAGTGCCACCATTGCAGCTAGCATTGCCGCTAGGGCCACCATTGCAGCTAGCATTGCCGGAAGTGCTACCATTGCAGCTAGCATTGCCGGAAGTGCTACCATTGCAGCTAGCATTGCCGCTAGTGCTACCATTGCAGCTAGCATTTCTGCTAGTGCTAATAGTAGCTGCAACTAGCAAGCACAACACAACATGGCTTTGCAAGCAGTTCTCCTGGCTTTATCATTACTAGAAACTAAAGTTGCCTATAGCATGTTTAAAAAATTTTTGTAAAGATGGTGGTCGCAAACTTTTAATTGTCATCATAATCCTGCACCCAGACCCTGACATAAGCTGTTCTTTGTTCTAGCCCTGCAAAGTCTTATGGAACCGTTATTTTCTGTCTGAGGGCCGGTGCTTTGGCTGTCAAAAAAAAAAAAAAAAAAACTGGTTCGAAATTGGGCCTGACTCCGAACTAGCTCCGGAACTGCCTTGGTGGAAAAGAGGTATTAGAGACATATTGGTTGGTGCCAGATAGGCTGGTATGACTATTTCAGAAACTGCTGATCTCCTCGGATTTTCATGCACAACAACATCTAGAGGTTTACACAGAATTGTGCAAGAACATTCAGTGAAGAGCAGACGGAAATGCCTTGTTGGTGAGAGAGAGATCAGAGACTCAGACTCAAATAACCACAAGCGTGATGAGCACCTGAGAACGCACAACACATCAAAACTCCAGCCAAGGACTGGAAATCGACACCACAGTGGGCACAGGCTTACCGAAACTAGACAGAAGAAGACTTTCACTGCAACGTGCATCTGGAGGGTTAGAATTTAGTGTCAGCAACATGGATCCATTCACCCAACCTGCCTTGTGCTAATTGTTTTCTTGGCACGCGCCTTTAATACTAACTCAACATTAGTATTGAAGGCCACAGCTGATGTCCACAATGTTTTTTTTTTTTTTTTTTTGATTACTTCCTACTGATTCCACTAGCTCGCCTTTGGGATCTGGTAGAACGGAAAGATTCACAGCACGAGCGTGCAGCTGACAAATCTGCAGCAATCACGTTATGCAATCATGGCAACGTGAAGCAGAAGCTTAAAGAATTTAAAGAATTCAAGCCATCTTTATTTCATGCCATGAAAAGTTGAGTCTGTTCCGAGGATATGGGGAACGGGGGGGGGTATTATACCCAGTATTAATAAGATGCTTCTAATAAAGCGGTATATTAATTAACAAAAGGATTAATATTTTTTGAAAAGGATGTTATTATTAGTAATTGAATGGCTGAGACGTACGTGGTAAGAAAGTGTGGAACGGGAATCTATCCATGCCATTTAAACAACTGAATTGATTAAATGAAACATTGGCTCCAGTAAAAAAGGGGAAAGGAACAAATTGGGGGAGAGAGAATACTCTTCACTTTTTCCACAAACATTCACAGGGCTTGCTCACGCGATCCGAGCGCTTCCCCTCCTCTCTCCTGGTGGCCGAGTGGGAGGTCAGCCCAGGTTTGGGAGCTTTTGGGAGGCGCAAATGGAACGAGGACCAAGTGGGGCTTTGAGCTCTGTTTACTCAGACTTAAGACTCCAGGTGGGGCCAGCGGCCAAAGTATGACATCACTCTCACACATACACACTGTGTGTACTGTATGTGTGTGTGTGTGTGTGTTTGTCATGCTGCTGAGTCCCTTGACACTCTTAAATGAGATACACAATACCTGACTTCAGAAACAGCTATATGAGTTGTAATAAAACCATTTCATTTTCTGTGGATGTTGTAATTTTGTAATTCAAAATGTCATCAACTATTCATCAGATAAAGCAAAAAATCTATCCATCTATCTATCTATCTATCCTTATACTGTGTAAGTCACTTGTGTGCTGTCAAAACAGCTCTCTGACCCATTAAGGCAGGAACCTTACAAGACCTCTGAAGGTATGCTCTGGTATCTGTTGCAAAGTCAGGCCTTCATGGTATGACATATTTGTCTAGCACATCCCAAACATGCGGCGACACAGTGGCGTAGTGGTTAGCACAGTGGCCTCGCACCTCCAGGGTTGAAGGGTTCGATTCCTACTGTACCTTTGGTTTGTGTGAGTGGAGTTTGGTGGTTCTCTCCATGCTTGTTGGGTTTCCTCCCACCGAGGCAAATTGGCAGTGCGTGTCCTGTGATGGATTTGCACCCTGTCCAGGGTGTACCTCGCTTAGTGCCCAAAAGTCTCCTAGGATAAGCTCCAGGCCCTCCCTGCAACCCTGTACAGAATAAGCTGTATAGAATATGACTGCATAATGAATGAAACCTAAAGATGTTCAGCTTGAGATCTGGGGAATGTCAAGGTCGAGATTTATCATTTTCCTCAAACTATTCTCAAACATTTTTAGACATTTTGCTTGGTCTGCAACAAGGTTTAAGTTGGCAGGACACATGAATAAACACAAAGTAACAACAAATGAATGCCAGGACTAAGGTTTCTCAACAGAACAGAACTTTGCCCCGGGTGTTACGCTGCCTCTGCCGGCTTCCCATAATGCATCCTGGTGTCATCACTTCCCCAGAGTGAGCTATACATATGCACACAGCTGTCCTCTTAATGTATGAAAAAAAAAAAACACGATTCATCAGACCAGGCCATCTTCTTCCATTCCTCCATTGTCCAGTTTTGAAATTCATGTGCCCACTGAAGGTGCTTTTGGACCAGGGTGTCAGGCCAGTTTGCAGCTGCTCAGCCTTTTATGTTGCAAGCTGCAATGCAATTTGTGTTCTGCACCTTTCTGCATGCTGGGATTTCATATATACACACTGTCTATAATACATATACATATAGTATATAAATCTAGTCTATACCTAGATCTTTTAGAATTGACTCCATCTTGTCTGATCTGTTTACAGTCTAATGATCTATTTTTGGTTCTGTAATATATTAACACTAGCATTAAGGGAAATGACAAACCTTAAGACTTTTTTTTTTTTTTTTTTTTTTTGCAGTTCATTCTTCGTAATGTAGCCTTCCAACGCCATTTTTTTCTATTTAATCTTAAAGTAACTTTTTTATGTTGACATCAGAATTTTTTCACTTGCCTCAACAAGTAGATATGCAATTTATCCAGAGAGTTTGGTCTGAGAACCTGAGCGGTTTGGAAGCTCCAGTGTAATGTGAGTAGTTTTTATTGCACTTTGAACTCATGCCAAGGAATGAAGCAGGTGAGTGTGCAGGAATAATAATAATAATAAAAAAAAACATAAGTTCAGTTTACTTACTGGTATTCATCCTAGTGTAATTGATTAGCCCTAAATTCTTTCAGCATACAGTCTTTTTGTTAAATCATTTTTTGAACTTAAGAAGAGCATGAGCATACTTTTGAAGAATGTTAGTTATACATAAATTCCACTCGGTCAAAAATAGCATGATAGTACCTATCATTCACATGAATGCAATATAATTTACAACACCGAAAAAATTTTTTTTCTTAGGTTTAACATTTACCATCTTCATTCTTTATTTCTTTTCTTTTAACTTATACATATGTTGTTTTGACCACATATAAAATATAGCATATCACTTGATGACGTTATATGATAGTATTTGCTCCATTCAATGACAATCAAGACCTCTTGTGTGGAATACAAAAAAAAAAAAGAGAAAAATAACACATTACAAGAAGGATCGTTTTGTTGACTTTAGAAAGTACATGACGTGAAAATGGAAACAGTTACTGGCTTGGGGTGTCTAGGGCTGCAGATTTTTGATGACCTCTGCAAAGCGTACATGGAAAAGACTACCTCAGGATTAGATCCCACTTCCTGTAGCGAGTGAAAATGCAGTCACTGTGCATCAGATATGTTTCTCCTCGAATGTTCTGCAAACTGTGAAAATGTATTTGAATATTTAATGGACTTATAAAAAGACTAATACAAGGACGTTTACTGTATACATATGCAGGCTGTCAAGATGACACATTCTATATGTTATTATTCATGTGAAACATCTGTTTGCATCAGCCTCGCATCTGTTTGCAGTAAAACCACAAAACATTAACTCATTAACATTGATTATCAACTATACAGCAGTAAACTGGTAGCAGGAGCATGCACACCAAGGTTTACCCATGCTGCAGGGAATGAAGGCCAGCCCATCTGTTTCAAATGGAGCACAAATCACCAATAAAGTCAATGCTGGCAAGGAAAGAAAGAAACATCCCACCACTCAAGACACCCAGCAGGCAAAGAGCCCAACCACCAACCTAGCCTCCAAACTCCCCCGATCCCAATCCAATTGAGCACCCAAGGGATGGCCCCACCTTGCAGCACCCAAAGGATCCATGTCCTGGTACCAGACATAGTCGCCAGGAGCCACACCTTGAGGTGCCCTGGCTGCACAAAGGGAACCTCCACAATCCAGTACATAATATTTTGCATTGTTATGCTACGGATGATTGGGTGTGTACATCCCGATTACTTAAATCTGCAATGTCAAATTGAGTTGTAGGGTATAGAACCACTCCACCCTTAATGTTAGCACCCCATGCAGTGGAGGCCTTAGCAACAGCGTATGTTTTTTTGTTGTTGTTAGTACTGTATATCTGACATACAGAACCTCAGAACCAATTGCTAAAATGCTGAAGTACTCTGTGCCACTAGGATCTGGTCGGGTCTTTTGTAAAGAACTCCAAAAGAATTCAGTTTATTACCTTCTTCTAGTTGAAACAGAAACCATTTTTAGGCAGCAAGTTCCCTGGATGAACTGTGCAGAACTACATTAATGTAGGAAACATTGGTGTCAATGGTTTACTGCCCCATCAGAACATATTTTCAAGGCACAATTCATCAAAATCAGAAACCAAAATATGTAATTGACAAGTCGTCCCCTCTGCAAATAAAATGCTGGAGCTTGATAACATCAGACCAGCTCTTAAAGGTATAGTTAAAAAAAAAAATCTGTCTCTTCTTTCCCCATATGGAAATATTTTGAGGGAAATAAAAGAGTTAAATTTGTTCTAAATACACCATAACTTAACTTTGAAAGATACAAACTTGATTTAGCTCGATGGGACTGCAGAAGCTTTATATGAGTCTCAGCTGAACTCTGGAATACATTTTTGCATGGAACGAGGGTTGTGGAATTTGGCCCCGGTTACTTACGTTGTAATAGCTTTGGTGACAAACTTCATGGTTTATGTGCCGATATCTTGAAAAAACCCGAACTATATACCTTTAACATAGTGGTCCACACCCATGCATTCTAGTTGTAGATTAAAGTGTTAACTGATTACATTGGCAGATTCTTAAAAAAAAAAAAATTCATCCCAAAATAGGAAGGAAATTTGAATGTATTTTGCAAGGAAGGAGACATAGCCATCTCAGTTATGGATGTGGTCACAGGGGATAACTCAGTGGTGAAGAACAACTTTTCAAATAACAGCACAACCAAGCTACCACTATTGGGCCCTTGAGAAAGGCCTTCAATTCTCAACTGCTTAGCTGTATAATGAGCCTCTGTCATGCAATACTGGCATCACTGCACCTGAATAAACTTGATGAATACGCATCCAGGTTTCCAACTCTTGGGATACTTCGAAGAGCTGTTCTTGAGAATCACTGACCACATATTTGTGTTTTGAGCCATTTTGAAATGGTTTAAGGTTCACTTACTCTGTAAAAGAAATATGAGTACTCGAACAGAACTAAAGCAGCAAGTTTTTTTTCATTCTTTCTTTTATGCTACCTTCTGCGTGGCATTAAGTGGAATGTCACCAAAGCTTAGTATCTCACTATCTATAGTATACTTAAAGAGATTTACAGACTAAATGTTGTTTTATCACAACCCATGAGCTCTGTTGTGAGTTGAGGAATTCCCATCCTCAGTAGAAAGCAGTATCAGCAATTATGATTTTGATCTCACTTCTCCATTGTAGCAGTGCTGTTTTTAAGTATTGTTCATTATTGTCTGGGTATCGCACTGTTAGGACATTGTTCCACCAATTCTAAATCTAAAGTTTCCTTATGTGACTGTGGTTTGCCAAATAAGTGGAGGACTAACCGGGTACCAAAAAACTTGACATACAGTAGGTGGAACCTGAGATGGAGAGGAACTTGAGATTGACTTTGGGAGGTCATCATCAAAACCATGGTTACATACATAATCTTTCAGCATTACACTCCCAGCTTAGTGTCAAAATGTCTTGTTTCCATTTCCTAACGCAATAGAATTAAACGTTAGCCTGGTGTTTTGTGTGTGTGCTTGTATATTATCAAATTTATGTATACCTATAACCTTGTGCATGGACTTGTATCCTGGCCAGCTTTATAGAGAGTGAAATTAATCTTCACTGAAGCATGACGGATAACCTCAGAAGCCTCCGCACAGAGTCAATCCACCACTAGGGAGAAATAAGATCAGCCACATTAAACGTCCCATCACACCCGACTACAGGCTGGAAAACCCTAATCTGCTGTCCGCATTAAAATGGAATCATGCAATATGTTATTAGTGAATTACAGAATCTCTACTGTACTGGTCTGTCCTGTAATGCATTTTCAATATATTAGATTGGATGTACAGTACTGTACAGTAAAGCTTGGAGACCTACCAACATTAGCCTTCATTTCATGTATGCCCATAAAAGATGTACCCCATACAAGATAGAGGTTGAGTTTTAAAAGAATTATACGTTATATAGAGATTTTGTACTCATGGTTCAGAATGATGTAATATGCTTTGTTCAAACTTTAAGGTGTATATTTAAACACAAATAAAAGGAAGCTGCAGCAGATATATCTATAGCGTGTTACACTATATCCAGCAAGTAGCAAGTTTTTTTATTTTTTTTTTTTAATTACTTTATATAATAAAGTTTAGGACATTGGTGGCTCAGTGGTAGGTCTCTCGTCTGCCATGCGGAAGGCTCGGGTTTGATTCCCAGCCAAACCCCAGCCACTGGATGCAGTACTGGTCCCAAGCCCGAATAAAATGGGAGGGTACTGTGAGGAAGGGCACCCGGCATACAACCTGTGCCGAGTTGTTGTGCAGATTCAGTGGCCCGTTGTGGCAACCCATTAACGGGAGCACCCGAAAGACTAACAATTTAAGATAATAAAGTTTATATTAACATGTTGACTTTTAGGACTTACTTTACATGGTGGATTGTAGTCTATCCTGGAAAGACTTGGCATGAAGCAGGGATACAACGTAGATGGGGTGCTGTGTTGTATGTACATACTGTATTGTACATACATTCACACATTCATTCACACCCAGGGGCAATATATTTTATCTAGTTTCATCTTTTGACATGGTTTTCTGAGACAAGAGGAGACAAAGATTTCACAGGGAGAAGACGGTAACTCGAGCTCAGGACCTTGGAGCTGTGAGGTGGCAGTGTGTCCTGTGACTCAACTTTGATGCCTCTTAAATACCCCATGTTAAAATTTCTTTTTTGTCCATCGCTAAAACAAATGTGTGTGTGTGCTCATGCAGATATAGACGAGTGTAATACAGGAAGACACACATGCAGTGCGGATCAGACCTGCTATAATACCCGAGGATCCTTCTTATGCCAGTGTCCACCAGGCTACCAGAAGAGCAGTGACCAATGTGTGGGTGAGAATCCTGCTTTTATAAACTGCTTTTGTGTAGTCCTGTTTTGTCTTTCTGATGTGTTAAGATCATTTACAGTCAGTCCTGGAATTATTCTAATAATTATAATAATTATTAATTATAATAATGCATCTGATAACGTTATGTCATCTTAAACAACACTCTGCCTCCTTACTAAGTTGTTCCAAATTCTTTCTCTCTGCTTTCCTTCTTTTTGGAGGGATTCAACCCCAGAACCCGTGAAAGGTAGCTGATATTCTAAATAAGTGGAAATATAAAAAGAAACTTACAAGATTTACAGGACCTCCATGGTTTATGTACATTTACACCATTTAGCAGATGCACTTATCCAGAGCAACTTACATTTCATCTCATTATACTGTACATCTGAGCAGTTGAGGATTAAGGGCCTTGCTCAAGGGCCCAACCTGGTGGTGCTGGGGTTTGAACCTGGGACCTTCCGATCAGTACTTCAACACCTTAACCATTAAGCGACCCCTGTTTATTCTCCTCACCTTTTGGCTACATAATACTGGCACGAATTTAAAACTACCTTCACCCCTGTTAAATAACTGCCAGTCGCTAATTCAATGCTAGTTCCACCACTCGATTTACACAGCAGCTTTGAAATCGTAATGTTTTCAGAGCCGTTGTATAAAACTTGTACTGAATTTCAGTTTAATTAAACTTTTTATATTTTGACCCCTGCAGTAGACAATTTTTGGATTTGACCAACTAAACTCAATGCTCAGTACATGCCTCCAATTAAATGTTACCCCCACTGTCATCAGATTTTAATGAGTCAGCATATGTTAGCTTGCTAGCTTGTTCATGTTAGCTCTTTGTGGTGCTTGATCAATCTAGCTAGTAACATCAAGTTTGTGTTGATTGTGTTTATATTAGGGCCGGGACTTTAGCGCGTTAATTTAGATTAATTAATTACATGTTTGCATCAATATGCACAACTAACATCGATAATATTACTTGCTTTTTGTGTGAGACCATAGATATATATACTGACTAGATGTCGCCTTGGGCCTCTAAGCATATGTCAACATCGCCGCCATCTTGTGTCGGGGAAGCCGCGTCTACTCTGCATTAGTTAACATTGGCAGAGAAATAACAACGATTAAAATCACCTTCATCTGCTTAATTTTCAAGCGATTTTCAAGCTGTTTGGTTTATTATAAATGTCAGACATATATTTATGATAGAACATAGATTAATTAATTATTTTACTTATATGATATACGTAAAATAATTAATTAATCTATGTTCTATCATACATATGTGATATATCATA
>JAQMYI010000013.1:9484832-9503224 GCA_030014275.1 Clariallabes melas | reverse complement strand
TAGTTAAATGTGTTTGATGATCAGAAACATTTTGTGTGACAAACATGCAAAAGAATAAGAAATCAGGAGGGGGGCAAGTAGTTTTTCACACAACTGTACTTTTATATTGAATTTTTCATTTTGTTTTTTCGGTTTTGTCATTTTGTTTTGCACCAATGATTGGCTAGTGTTGACAGGAGAAAGAGTTGATGCTGTCGTTCTTGTCCACCTGGCATAGTCTCATCTGGCTCCCAGGAAGTGATAGATCTGACAATAGGGAACTTTTTTATTATTTTGTTATATGTTACATTAGATGTTCCTTTTTGATGCTGCATGCACGTTACCGCTGTGTTTCAGATTGTGTCTGCAGTGCAGTACTGCCATCAAAAGCGAATAGTACATAGAGATCTTAAGGTAAGTATTTTATTGGAGATTTCCGTGCACCCTATCATAGCCAGGCCTGGTGTTATTTGTCCTACTAGTAGTAGTAAAAATACAAGAACTGCTAGATTTGAATTCATAACTATCACCTCTTTGTCTCGAACCCGAGGCTGAAAACTTATTGCTGGACGCTGACATGAATATCAAGATCGCCGACTTCGGCTTCAGCAACGAGTTCACGGTGGGAAATAAGCTGGACACGTTCTGCGGCAGTCCTCCCTACGCCGCCCCCGAGCTCTTCCAGGGCAAAAAATACGACGGGCCCGAAGTCGACGTCTGGAGTCTCGGCGTCATCCTGTATACACTCGTCAGTGGATCGCTACCTTTCGACGGACAGAATCTAAAGGTTTCGTTTAAAACACTGCTTTAGCTGAATCAGAGAGTGTGAAATAATCATATAGCTTTATGCTATATAATGTATAAAATATTATGCATGATATATCTCAATGTAGACACATATTCAAGTATTTGCATCTACATTGAGAAATGTCATGCATAAATATTTTAATTCATATTTTAAGATTAATTTACACATCTGAATGAAGGTGTAAATATATAAGTGTAAGAATAGATGCTAAGTTTGTGTGGTGTGTTTTTTCCTACACCCGCAATTATCGAGCATAAACAACATCAACAACAACAACAAAAAAAACGCAGCAATATTATTTATTTATTTATTTTGCCCTGCATTATTTATGTTAGATAAGGAATAATACATGACAGAGCGTGTTGTTGTTGTTGTTGTTGTTATGTGAGGGTGAGTGTGATCCTACACTGGTACTGATAAGAGTTCTTACTCAAAATCATCCTTGAATTATCATGATTAAAGGTTTTCCTTTTTTAAACATTTTATTTTATGTATACTGTAGCTGTATTTTTTTTTTATTATGGAGGTGGTGGACAGTCCAGCAAATCTCATAAATTTTCACCCGATGTGTATAATCACTTGTTCCACACACTAAGTAGTGCCCTTGATCAGGGGTTGGAGAATGATTTTGGGATTCAGCCTTAGTTAGCTTGCCTTAGGTGTAAATAAAAGAAAAAGTATTATTCAGAGTCAATTTGGAACGGACTGAAAAGGAGACAACGTTATCAGAGTGCTGAAAGTGCTTCTATGACTGGTTTTCAGTGTGGGTTTTGGCAGGCGGCTGCTCTCTCTGCTCGACCTACTTTCACCCATGCTGGCATCTGACAATTAGTGTAATTAACGGGTATTAGAACAGCTGGGACGTGTGATACATATAGTTAAACGTCCCACGTTTTTTACCTGTCACCGTCACGTGTGGAATGTCCCTCGTCCAATCAGATCACTCGGTCAGAACGGACTGGTCTGTATTACAACAGTTACGACGTGCTGTGGCTGTGATGTGTGATTTAGATTCAATTTATTATTGTTGTTGTTATTATTATTATTATTCTAGGAGCTGAGAGAGCGAGTGCTGAGGGGAAAGTATCGCATCCCCTTCTACATGTCCACAGACTGTGAGAACTTGCTTAAAAGGTTATTAGTGCTGAACCCTCTCAAACGAGGCAGTTTAGAGGTAACA
Organism: Clariallabes melas; assembly: GCA_030014275.1. Classification (NCBI taxonomy): domain Eukaryota; kingdom Metazoa; phylum Chordata; class Actinopteri; order Siluriformes; family Clariidae; genus Clariallabes; species Clariallabes melas. The sequence continues at coordinate 9,501,257 of JAQMYI010000013.1, read as the reverse complement.
TTGATGTTTATTTATTTATTTGCTTTTACAAATCCTCATTCGTATTTGTTTACCAATTGTGATTTCTTTCTTTTTTTTTTTCAAGCAAATCATGAAGGATAAGTGGATGAACGTGGGCCACGACGACGAGGAGCTACAGCCTTATACTGAACCCGAGCCTGACTTCAATGATAGTAAACGGATCGGTAAATTCCTTCTATAAACACGCTTTAACTCTAGGGTTAATCAGAGTGGTGTTCTCTGTTTCAGGACACTGTTTACGGTGTTTTTTCTTCTTTTTTTTTTACTAATTACTCTGCCCCAAAATCTGCAATGCACTATATTAATGTTTCGACTTGTCGACGCCCACTTAACCTTGTTAATCGTCTTGAGAATTTAAAAAATGTTCTAACACGAGGTACTCATGGATGAGTTTACAACCGGCGTAGTTTGTTGCACAATAGCCATTCTTAAAAAGTCATGCTTTATCATAGCTTCAAGGACTGTTGAAGATGTTGAGGTTCTCTGAGTGATAAAAGATGGATAGGATCAAGAATGAGTCCATCAGAGGGACAACCCATGTTAGATAAAGTCAGAGAGGCCAGATTGAGGTGGTTCAGAGGAGAGATTGGTAGAAGGATGCTGAGGTTGGAACTGCCAGGCAGGAGGTCTAAAGAAAGACCAAAGAGGAGATTTATGGATGCAGTGAGAGAGGACATGAAGTAAGTTGGGGTGAGAAAAGAAGAAGTTAGATGGAGGCTGATGATTCGCTGTGGCGACCCCTGAAAGGGGAACGGCCGAAAGACAAAGAAGAAGAAGAAGTTGCTAAAGGACTGTTAGAGTAAATTTGATCTAAAGACGTTTTTTTTAGGAATGGTCACAAAGCAGAATAAAAGAAATCCAGAGGTGGATTTAATCCCGAATGAGTTTACAGTATCCAGGACAGATGATCCGCTGAAGCAAAGGGTGTGTCTTGGGAATAAACTGTTTCAGGGATGTGCAAGTCTCACATGGAGACGCCGTCCACAACAGCAGAAGGTGAGTGCGGAAAGCTCTGAGCAGAAGTAGCTCATTAAGATAAATCAGGCAGGAGAAGTGTGTCACGGTCAGGCACGAACATCGTTCATCATCTACCTTACAGTACAGAGTACGCGTAGAGCTCGACACAGAGAGAGACGTGCCGCAGTTATAATCCGTAAGTGGAGAAGTGTTTTGGCGAATACAACAGTCAAATAAATCATTTGTCATCAGTCCATAAATCAGGTTTAAGGTTTTAACTCAGCACTAAGGAAATCCAGTCTACACATTTAGGAATCTCTGTTAATAGGTGCTGCTTCAGTTTTTGCAGAGTGCATTAAGATTTCAGTGTTTCAGTATTTTTATTGGGTTTTAAAACAAACCTGAATTAGATGCTTATTGAATAAGGTTCAGAAACATTTCTGTTGCACTGTGTGTGTGATGTGTTACCGCCATCTGCTGGCGATCTGTGATAATCATCATTTCGCACAGCGTGAGATGAACTGCAGTGTTGCTCTGGGAAAACTTCATACACAGTATGATCATAAATATAGTGGAAAAAAATATAGTAAATATAGCTTTAATATTTAAACATGTCGCATTTATCGTTACCTGCATTTAGAAATAGATCCTTTTATGATGGTTTTGTATCGAGATACGCGATTGAGAGCTCATCTTCGTTCTCTGTGTTCCTCAGAGCTGATGGTGACGATGGGATTCCCAAAGGACGAAATCACAGAGGCTCTCAAGGGACAGAAATACGATGACATCATGGCTACTTATCTGTTATTGGGAAGAAAACCTTCAGAGGTTAGCGCAAGGATCTCAGTGTAGCTTACAGCACTGATGAGAGTGTCACGATAAGCACAGTGGGTTAATTATTGGGTTTTTTAACACACAGATGGCACAAAAGCACATTCCTATGGTGCAGTAAACAAAGCATGCTAAGAAATTCGGCTAGTTTAAATAGGATCCATATCCTGTACGCTGAATATCCATTAGGATTAGCTGTGAAAACAGACGGCTTGTTTTTTTCGCTGTCCATCATACTCACTGAGCTGATACAGTACAGCAGTCATAGCAGAAGTGTGCTGAAATTTGCTATTGATTTTTTCCACTTAAAGCCAGTCCTTGGAGAGCAAAAGATACTCAGTGCAGACGTGCAGACTGGCAAATGATTGCTCGAAAGAATGGACTGCAGTTTCATATATATATAAAGGCTGTTCCTTCAAAAACAATAGACAGCTTAGTTTGATAAACCAAATTTTTTATCATGGGTTTTTAATAATTACTGCCTGGTTCATAGGGACGCTAAACATCCAGTTAAGAACTCCTGTTTCCGTTTGACTTGGGCAAAACATAAGCCGATTCTGGATCTTCAACAAACATGACCGAATCTATGCACCGTGGACATTTTTTAATAGTCATGTTAACAGTCTGCATACATATTCGAGTTGAAGCTAAATAAAAAGATAGGCTGCTTTTCTGTCCACATTTCATTTGAACTGAAACTGAAACAAAAAGCTAAACTGTAAAATATAAGCCTTTTTGTATGAAGTATTTTTCAAACACTATAAGTTATAGTCTGATCGATTGTTAATAATTAAATATAAATGTGATTAGAAACTGGCCTGTAGTCACCGAACTGCAGCCACTACTTTCATTAGTTTCACTAAATCATTATTTGAAGTACTTAGTCCGCATCCAGACCCATCTTCCAGAAATTTTTTTTAACTGCATCTAAATTTTCAATTTAGAAGGGTTAAAAACTTAAAAATGAGTTTTTTTGTTTCCATCTTAAAACTGGTCTGTCTTGTACTATATATTTTTTCTTTACAGCCATGCATATAATCTCTTATAATGTTATTTATTTTACATATATAAGTTATTTATGGAAATACTGAATGATTTTGTACATAATTATACAAAATTGGTACAGCATATAATATTTACATGATGCTGAACTCTAGTAGTGAGTCACTGGTGAGGGAGTCATTAATAGTTTTTACAATATTAGTTATCACTTGTGTTATATATTTCACTTGAACAACAAAGCAGGATCAAAACATCCAAACTTTTTTTTTTTTTTAGGTTGAAGGCATCGAGCCTGTGTCCATCAGCAACCTGTGTCCTAGACCCCGCCCTACCAGTGACATCAATACCAGCACTAGCCAATCCCCCTCACACACCAAGGTCCAGCGCAGTATATCGGCTAATCAGAAGCAGCAGCGGCGGTTCAGTGATCACGGTGGGGATGATATAAAACCAAGTAAAGTTACAGAGCTCTCACTTTCCTCTCTCTCTCTCTCTCTCTCTCTCTCTCTCTCCCTCTCTCTCTCTCTCTCTAAGTCAAAAGTTTACATACACCTTAGACAAATACATTTAGACTCAATTCTTCACATGAAATGTCAGAATAGTAGTAAAGAGAAAGATTTATTTAATTATTTTCTTCTTTCATCTCTTTTCTAGTGTCTCAGAAGTTTACAAATGTTTTATTAGTATTTGGTAATATTGCCTTTAAATTGTTTTACTTGAGGTAGTCTTTCATAAGCTTCCTCCGATAAGTAATTGGAATTTTAGCCCATTATTCCTGAACGAACTGGATTGAGGTCAGGGTTGCGGAAATACCTCGACGTTATCGTCCTTAAGCCATTTTGAATGGCTATTGGACGGCTATTCAATATTGTGTATCCACATAACCTTCCTTCCTCCCTCACAACATGATGCTGCCACCTCCATGCTTCACGGTTCTTCAGCTTGCAAGCCTCTCACTTTTTCCTTCAGACATAACAATGTTCATTATAGCAGTAAATTTCTTTGTTTCATGAGACTAAAGGACATTTCTCCCAAAAAACAACAACATAAAACCGTCCCCATTAGTCGTAGTCTTTTTTTTATGGTGGTTTTGCAGCAGGGTTTCTGTAGCTGTTTCTTTCTGTGTTCAAAGGTACTTTTTTGTACCAAAATATGTTCATCTCTAGGAGACACATCCTGACAGACACGTCTCCTTCCTGAGAGGTACACGTGTGATGGCTGCGTGGTCCCTCAGTGTTTATAATGGTGTAGTAACGATGAAGGTGGTGCGTTCAGGACTGTGGAAATTGCTCCCAAGGTTAAATCTTCTTGGCTGATTTCTTTTGATTTTCCCATGATGCCAAATATAGAAGCACAGAGTTTAAAGATTTTAAATACATCTACAGGTAAACCTTTAGTCGAGAAGCTTGTGAGAAGCCTTTCAGGAGCTTCTAAAGACATGACATTATTTTCTGGAACTTTTCAAGCTGTTTGAAGGCACAATCAACTGATTGTATATAAACTTCTGACCTAATTGAATTGGAATATAGTGATGTAACCCTAGTGATCTAAGGGAAATAATCTTTAAACAGTTGCTGGAAAAAATGACTTGTGCCATGCATATATAGTTGTAATAGCAAATATTACATGAGTTTTTAAAATTTAAGCAAACAGTGTTAAAAATGTTATTATTATTATTATTATTATTATTATAATACGCAAACTGATATTTTATTTTGCATGTGTACTCTCAGTGGGTCCCTCGGTTCCGCCCGTAGTGTCGTACACCAAACGCACCAGTGTCGAGAGCGAACAGAAGGAGGAGTGTGAGAACTCGCGCAAGTTGCTGAGCGCCAACTCAAAGTCTGATGTACCAGCGTCTCCTCTGGCCGTCGTGGAGAGGAAAAAATCTGTTACTTCAACCGGAGTGAGGACCTGCACTCACTCTTCTCTTTCATACCTCCTTAGCTGATCTGTGGTGTCAGTAAATGTCCAGTACACAGTACAAAAAAAATCCTTACTTTGTTGTTAATTACTTGATGGTAAACAATAATGATGCGAAAATGCAAAGTATGTTTGTTCAGTTTCAGCCTTGCGGTACAGATGTACTGATGTGCAGGTCCATATTCAGAACACTGAAGTTCAGAAAGGCTAATAAAATATATACAGAACTGTTCTTACTGACTATTAAATACACTGCATGGCCAAAACCTTTACCACTTCTTAAGGGTCAAATCATTGGCCGAAACGAAGACACAGACAATAAATTACTGGAGGACTTAAATGTTTCACTTAAATGTTTGGTGAAGTTGCATCATAAAAACAACAACAACAGTAGAAATCAGTGGTGTGTTTAATAGTGAAAGTAAGAATACGAGAACACAATGCAATATGAACTGATGCCTTTGGAGATAGTGTTACGCCCTTGAGCAAGGCCCTTAATCATATTTGCTCTAGGGATCTTTGCGCTGTATCCTTGACCCCAGTGGTCTGACCCCTGCTTCTTAATTGGAATATGTGAAAAAGTAATTTCACTGTGCTGTAAGGTACATTACAGGAGTGAGAGAAGGTAAGCGCTCTAATTCCTGTGCTCTCTTTCACTCACTCCCTTTCTCTCTTTTCATTCACATCATTTGCAGACTAATGGAGGCATGGCACGCAGAAACACATATGTGTGTGAGCGCTCAGCTGACCGTTCCTCCATCCCCAATGGCAAAGACAGCAGGTTAGCACTCCAAACAACTTTTTTTTGTTTCTTGTGTGGCCACTAGGGACCATTTCTTGTTTGTTTGTTTGTTTTTTTCTCACAATGAATAAGACCTTGCTGATGAAACAAATGTAGTGTCCGACTTACGAACAAGTTCGGCAAAGTGGGTGTTGTACGCCTTTAACACGAGTATACAAGATTTTTGACATTTTGCCTCAGATCTGTTTTCCATTATTTTGGACCGTGAACTCCAGTTTTGTTAAGGATTTTTAAAAATCCATCAGGACAGCTTTACAGGACAGACATTTTCTATCATCGTGCTTCCGGACTGATTCATTGAAACCGGTGAGGTCAACTTATTTCATGCACACACTTATATACCGGAAATTTTATACACTCACTTATACACTGAAAAAATTTTATACAATTGTAAATATTGGTATCTGGTGCACTGCAGTGTCTTTTTTTTCCGTAACGTGAATGTTCGTAAGTCGGGGATTACCTGTAGCCTGGCTAAACTGGAGCAAATTACTAAAGGGTCCAATAACCAACAAAAGTACAACAAAACAAAAAAAAAGAAAAAAAAACAGTGGTAATGGTAATCTTTCTTTAACTTACTGCTGCTGTGTTCTCTCTCTCTCTCTCTCTCTCTCTCTCTCTGTCTGTCTCTCTCTCTCTTTCTATCCAGTTTAACAGAGGTCTCAGGCAGCACTACATCCGCCTCTGGTGCCACCTCAGCTCTTATGCCTACAAGACAGAGATACTTGAAATCTGTGTCTTCCACAGGCGCCTCCTCCAAAACCACCCTGCCTCCTATAGAAGACAACAGCGAATATAAGGGAAGGTGAGCAAGAAGCCTGCAAACACACAGCACACGTATAACCACATTTTTGCCTGCAGGTGGTGCTCTTCCTTTCTTTTTTTTATGCGAGTTGAGATTTATTTAGAGTTCATGCAGATCCACTCGTACATTGTAAAGTGCTGTTTTGTGCTACTTGTGATACTGTAGTATGATATAAAGATGACACTGGCACATGCACCACATCTGGACTTCATAAAGCATTTTCCGTCTGTATTTTGTTTTCAGTCCAAGCGCCAGGCCTCCATCCACCTCGCCCTCGGATCACAGCATCAGCACTCCCGAGCGCACTCATTTTCCCAGAGGGACGTCTAGCCGGAGCACCTTTCATGGAGCTCAGCTGCACGAGCGCCGCAGCGCCACCTACAACGGCCCACCTGTCTCGCCCAACCTCTGCCACGACACAGACGCCCTGGCACCAGCACGCCGCGGCACGTCCACTGGCATCATCGGCAAAATTACCTCCAAGTTCGCTCGCAGGTAAGTGGTGCCAGGTGTGTGACATGATAATGAGCAGTACTTGGTCTTTCTCTTTATTAAATAGTAAGGAATAAAAATTAAATGACCACATATGCCAATCTAAAATGATTTGTGATAAGCAGTTACAATGCTACAAACAATGTGCTTTCATTAATTCGAATTCAAATTCAAATGAAACATTTATTTGTTATATACACAGTCATACATAGTACGATATGCAGTGAAATGCTTAGACAACTGCCCGTGACCTTAAAATAAAAGACTATGAATAGGAAATAAATATGAAAAAGAAAATAGAAGGTAAATTTAACTAAGAAAAAATAATATAAAATAAAATAAAATAACTGTACAGTACAAAATATACAATATAAGAAAAATATATGAAACAAATATAGAAAAATAAGAAAAACAGCTGTACAATATACTGTAGAAATATAGAATTTATGGAATTTTTGTGTGGGAATGAAGTTAAATATAAATAGAAATGTCCAGGGGCTGTGCAAATGTGCCTGAAAGTGTAATGATGCACATATCCACATATTTAAAGTGACTTTGTGCATCAGGGAAACAGAACGTCCAGGGGGTGTGCAAATATGCTTGAAAGTGACTTATTTAAAGTGACTTGTGTTAGATTAAGTAACTAATGTCCACGAATGTGCAGGTGTGCAGTGGCCACTAGTGTCAACGAATGTCCAGAATGTCCAGAGTGAGTGCAAGAAACAAGAAACAAGGAAAATACTTGATTTAACCTACACATGTTAATTAATGTTCATTTGCAATTTACCTTATTTGTATAAAAAGTCAGTGGGTGAAAAAGTCAGAAAATATCCTGTTATTGATTTCCTTAATTTACTTTGTGCCCTGAACCCATTCTCTCCCATTACACCTGTGGGCTATTATCTGCTCTAGCTCACTGCTGACACGTCTGTTCTAATGATTACAGACTTCCAGCATGGTCTATGGTCTTTTCATATGGTCTATGAAAACACACCCATAAACAGCAAAAATGTTTATGGGTCTTTTAAATGGAAGTCTTCAGTTGACTAGTGCTAAAATCAAGTACAGTCCAATCTTGTGTTTCTTCAAGTAAGCAACATTTAAGGTTATAATAACAGTAGTACCAAATGTGAGCCAATTGATAGGGACAATCGACATTATTAACTCTGAGCTTTATGATTTCTGCTTTTTACATTTTAATCATTTATGCAGTGAAACACTAGATGCCAGAGAACCCTTTTCCAAACAGCATATCCAGGAGAACATATAATTATCCAATTGCAAAACATGTGGCAGCAGTGCAATGCATAATATCATACAGATCTGGCTGGTTTGAGTTAATCATAAACTGCTGATCTCTTGAGATATTCACACATACAGCAATCTCTGTAATATACAGAAGGTGCAAAAAAAAAAAAGAGAGAGAAGAATTTCCACATTGTCCTGAGCATACAGAAAGCCTACAGCAATTCAAATAAACCCCTTTACAATCATGTAAAACAAGATTGTATGTATGTATGCAAAATCTTGAGCAATTTACAGAAGTGCTTAGTGTTCTCTGGCAAAAATTTAAAAACATGTTGTCATGATAGTGAAGTGCTATTATTTAAAGAGTAATTCAAGAAACTATAGGCAAATAGTAATAGTAATAATACAGCGATCATAAACTGTATTACTACTTATTGATCACTCAGTTGTGACAAAAACAATGCGTTTTCCTTAACATGCATGATATCTAAAAAAAAAAAAAAAAAAAAAAAAAAGATGCTGATCTTAAACATCAAGTGCCACAACATTATGTTGAGCAGTGGCATTACTTTGTTGGTTAAATTCAGTTTAATTACATTTTATTTATAAAGTTCAATTAACTATTTTCTTATTTACATAGTGCTTTTAACAATGGTCATTGTTGCAAAGGAACTTTACACAATAAAAAGAATATAATATAATAAATTTGAAAAATTTAAGCAACTATGTACAGTATGACTTTGTGCCTGATGAGTAAGCCGAGGGCATGATGGCATGGAAAATGATGGCAAGGAAAAACTCCCTGAGATGACAATAGGAAGAAACCTTGAGAGGATCCAGACTCAACAAGGAAAACATCTTTATTTATGTGATAACAATAATCACACCAAGGTCTCTTACTGCTGCATGTGATGAAACAAAGAAGCCATCCAGACTTATTGGGTGATTACGAAGTTTACTTCAAGGATCAAGCTGCATGTGATCCTATAACCAGCACTTCTGTCTTGTCAGAATTTAGCAGAAGGAAGTTAATATTCAGTGTCACTCATCCAGTGTCTAACGTCCTTCACACATTGCCAACGTTAATAAACTTGTGTCACTCATCTAGCTTTGCTGGGAAATATACCTGTGTGTCATCAGTTAATCAATTAAAATTCACCACAAATTGATAACAATCAGTAAAATGAGACCTGAGCCAGGAGAGTGCCCTACCCCTAATTTCTACATTCATATAAATTATTTATGTAAATTAAAACAAAAAAGTTATACTTTTATGAGTTTGTCAATAATGAGCAAGCCAGAGGCATGAAGTCTACTTGTTTGAGGTTACCAACTTTTTCGAATTGTTTGTAGCAATTTTTGCCCTAAAACTATTTAAGTGAAGGCAGTCACAAGCCATCTTCATGGTTTTTAAGTGAAACATTGCGCCAGTTGTCACATCTGCATCTTTAAGCATATGCGTGGCTATATTCAGCAGAAGTGAGTGGCCTCCATGCAGTGAAAACCCAATAGGTAGGGCATCAGAATGGATCAGACAGGTCCAGAGGGCAGATCGGGTTGGGATCATTGGTAACTCAGGAGTGCCATGTGTAGTTTGACAAAGAGAGAAAGAGAGCAGTTAGGTATGCTCATGGGTATGTATAAGGTCAGGGTATATTTTGTAAAGAGTGCAAGCAGGGGACTCTGGCAGCTACTGTATGACAGCATAACTATAAGGGAGAGCCAGAAAAAAAACACAGACATGAGAGCTCCTTTCACTCACTTCAATGCCAATAAAACTGATTAAGCTTATGAGAGTGGGGGAAGACAACATCTAAACATACTAGTTGACCATAACAGTTTATGCCTGTGACCTCCAGCTATGCCTCTTTACCTAAAAAGAACCATATAAAAACTATTTTAAAAAGGCTTGACAAACAAACGCTTTAAGCCTATACTTAAACACTGAGACTGTATCTGAGTTATGAACACTACTGTAACTGGGAGATTATTCCATAACTGTGGTATTTTGTAAGCAAAAGCTCAGTCCATTTCTGTAGACTGTTAAACAATGTAACGAAAAATAGTCTGCACCTTTTGATTGTTGTAGGCATAGTGGAGCATACAGTAACATACCAGTAGTTCTCTCAGGTAATGTGGCACAATGCCATTCAGGACCTAGGGCCCTACTCCTTAGCTGCTGACTTTATTTGGGGCTGGGGTTTTTTCCTAGTTTTGATAAAGGCAGTTGCCTGCCTTGCTGGTCAAATGCCCTTTAGCACATAGAGACTCTGGCGTCTTTGCCAAGCACTGTGAGGCAACAAGTGAGATTGTGCTCCCACAAGGTACAAAAGACATGTTGATGAGCTAAGCTCCCCAACCGATTTTATTAAATGTACGACATAAAAGACATACTGGAATTGAGGTTCTTGACCTCTTACAACATGCATCAGGAGCTTTTCAGATCTAATGGTTGTTCTTATCTTGTCCATCCACCTTGTTGAAACATCGTCATCCTAGCAGATCCTCATCCCCAGGTCCTGTCTTGGACCAGCTGGCACCTGTCCTTGCCCAAGGCTATTGACATATTTTGTAAATCTACTGAGCCCTACTTAGTCAGATGCCACTATCATGCCGCATGCCTCAGCCTGGTCTACTGTGTCATATGCCTTCCATTTTCTCTCAGTTTGTACTTTTATACCAACCTAGGAGACTTTTGGGCTGCTAAAATTCCTGACACATGTAGTGGTGTAAAGTTTATTTTGTACTACAGTATATAGGTCAGCAGGAGAGAATTAACGATCGTACGTAGTCCTACACAAACATTTATGCTAGTAGATGCTTGTGTAGCATTTCTCATTTGACAATTTGCATTTTGAATAGATTTTAATTTGAAATTTCCTCACGTTTTTAACCTTCTGCTTCATACTGTGTGTGTGTGTGTGTGTGTGTGTGTGTGTGTGTGTGTGTGTGTGTGTGTGTGTGTGTGTGGGTGTGTGTGTGTGTGTGTGTGTGCTGCATGTGGGCCCATGGACCGGACATAATGATGCAGACAGAACCCATCTGTACATAACACTCTAAGGGGCAAGGGGTCAGTGAGTCATAAACTCTCTCTCTCTCTCTCTCTCTCTCTCACACACACACACACACACACGCACACTTACTTGCAGGAGGCTTGTACGCATGTTTATGTGCCTGTATGGGGTTCTGTGAAACCTTATAGGCTTGTAATTTTTGCTGTTAGTGGCGCCTTCACATTTACGTTTTCAACATTTTTTTAACTCATACACCATCAGTACACACCCAAATTAAGTGGAGAAAAAAAATTCGCACACGCATGAAAAATTGTTTTTAAGATAAATTGAGTGAAGATAATTAGTTCATTATGTTGTGGGCAAAACATCACAGATATTCAGATATTTAAACAGAATTATGTTTAAAATGCAATATACCTAAAATGTATATATGCATAAAAGGCAACAAAAGCTACCAAGTAGCTAATTTAAAACAATCATTATTTTCTCCTCTCACTACACTCTGAGAAAATCATTGTCTTGTCCTTGATATTGTTGAAATCTTTCTTTTTTTTCCAGTGTGATATAAGCCCTTAGATAATTAATCTTAAGGAAGATTTGTGTTTTCTAAAAATAGAGTTATATGTTTGACTTTAACTGATGAAACATGTTTAATACATGCTTTGTATTATTATTATTATTATTATTATTATTATTAGTGTTATTGTTATTTACCACGCACCAAGTGACTTTAATGTAAAATTAAATAAAAAAATTATATGATCTTTATATGAGCTAATAATGATCTTTCACATTAAATAAAAGATAAATACCCATTTTAGCTATAAAATTACCAGGCAACTAACTAGCACTAGGCAATAATGCATTATGCATAAATTATGGCATACCCAAAATTGCAAAAATAACAACAGTATAGTGAAAAGAACCAGACCTTACACAGCTTTCCAGAACACTTACTGCAGTAAAGGAGGAAATCATCTGTTCATGTTGCGCAGTCAGAGGTCATCAATTTGAGCATTTGTCATAATTTATACTTTTAAATAAATGTTTATTTTTATATCCAGACATTTGGGCCACATTTTTCTTATTTTAGCATATCTTTACAGTGAATGATGTGTTTAGGGATTTGGAGCCAATCAATCACACTTAGTGCAGTTGTGAATCTTTATTTAATGTCCAGTTGACAAATTGACAGTAGATGGGACTTAAATAAGCTAGCTAACTAACCAACTAAATAAATAAATAAATAACCTTTTGACATGTTAGGCCCTTTTCGTGGTGGCATCAGAATTTCAAGTGTCAAAATTTAAAGCAAATTTAAGTTTGTCATTCTATACGTAAGTAGCAGTTATAGCAACTTAGAGTCTATAAGGTTGCATAAAAAACAGAGCTTGCAAATAATTATTTTGTCTTTAGTCATGTCCAAAAATTTCTTTCACCTCACCAAATGGTTAACATTTTGTCACTGCCCTCTTTTGGCATCAAAACCAGTATGAACCAGGCTTTTACACTTTTTCCCTGATGGCCAGAACAGGGTGTAAAGTTTATGTGGAACCGCTGTGTTTTCGATAGGGCAAACCAAAACTTTGGCAAACATTTAAATAGTTCTACAATAATTAAATTTTTATTGTCAGAAACAAAAACGAATCACAAGCTCCAGGTGTAAACGATTGGGAACTGCCAGAGAGTTAGGTTTAAAGAACATTGCATTCTTTGATGAGGAGGTGTGAATGTGGTGAAAACACAAATGCAGTTTAAATGAAAATAAGTCATCATCCTTATTGATGTTGTTATTGTTGTTGTTTCAGAGTATTTTTTAAGAGCCACTGCCACATGTTTTGACATGCTGAATTATGCTATTTCCCATTTAAAAAAAATTGGTAGCTGTTAATATTTTTTGGCATAAAGAACAGGGCTGGCTAATTTTATTGCTAGAAATCTGAATGTAAATGTACAAATGGGTGCCATGAGATCTGGCAAGCTGGCTCCTATGTTGCGTGACATTAGTGCTTGAAGATTTGGATCTGGGAGCTTAATCCTTTAAACCTGTAAGTCTGTAAATTGCAAGTTGGGGTCTCAATGGATCTACCTGTTTTTTTAAGCATATCCCACAGATGTTTAAATGGAGACCAACTCATTGTGGTTCTCAAATAATTCTTGAACCATTTTTTCAGTGTTACAGGACACATTATCCTGCTGACAGAGGCCAGTGCCATCAGAGAATACCATTTCGATAAAAGGGGGTACTCGGTCCGCTCTCTCCTGAACCTGCTTACTTGTGCTGAGTAAATGTTGGTGCATCTTGCTACTACTGATTCTACTGTAGAGGTTGTTGTTGTTATTGTTGTTGTTGCTGCTGTTATCTCTGTGGGCTATATTGTATTGTTCTTGCACCCAATGCTCAACGGACATAATCTGGATATACATGCTCCTGCCTTACCCCATACTCCTCTGAATAGCTTTGGCTCCACTGCTTCAATACAAGGCAATTGAGCTTTTCCAGCTGTTGCCCTACTTCTCTATAGCACTATACTGTACCTATAGCACTCTATACCATTCTTCAACACCAAAATTATTTATAATTATCAACAGCTAGTCTCTTCATCAAATACTTATCTTAGCTGTTATTGGCATGACTAACATCCCTATCTCCTGTTTCACTTCATACTTCTCTGACCACAGCAGTTGTTTAATAATAATTTAAAAAAAGCCTCTTCCTGGCTCCTGTGGTGTTCCCTAAGGCTGTGTGCCTTATGTTCTGCCTTTGTCTTCTCTTTATGATCACATCTTTAGATTGAATTCAGTAAACATTTCTATTGTTATGCAGATGATACACAACTTTACATCTCCACAAAGCCTGACTCTCCTTTCACCTTACTGCCTTACCAATTGAAATCTGTGTGGCAATCTCTGATAGCACTCTGTCCTTCGAGTCCCATATTACCAATCTCTGCAGATCATGTTACCCCAGCAATGTAACATTTCTCATCTTCACCTATTCCTCAAACCACTGGCAAACCACAAACCACTGGCAATATCGCACACATATTTGTCACCTCTGACATTGATTGCTGTAACTCACTTTTAACTGGTCTCCACATTATCCACACCTTTCAACAGCCTAAGGGCTCCCTATCAAATATTGTACTGTATAGAATTTAAAATTGTCCTTCTTACTCTTCTCCTCATTCCAAGCTTGGCCCTCCTTATCCATCATAGCTTGTACAGTTTTACCCCCCTTCTCACACTCTTTGCTCTTCTTCATCATGGCTCCTCTTTACACATCCTACCCACTTGACCATGATTGGCTCCAGAGCATTTAGCTGCACTGCTCCTCATCTCTGGAATTCTCTTCCACAAAGCATCTGTAATATAGACACCCCAACCACATTTACATCACACCCTAACACCCATTTGTTAATATTGTTTAATTGTTATTTACTATCTGATGTTATTAATTAATTGCTTGTTTGAATTTTGGACAGTGACCTTGGGTGACGAGAAAGGTGCCTAAAATGCCATATTATTATTATTGTTATTTTTATATATATAAAAAAAAAAAAATAATAATAATGTTTAGGTAGGCGGTACATGTCAAAGTAACTGTGTCTTCTGACACCTATCTGTCATAGCCAGAATCAAATTTCTCAACAGTTTGTGTTACAGTAGTTCCCTTTCAAAAGCTACACTCGATGCTGCATGAAAATGCTACGGGAACATCTCTTTGTTCTACCGGTTGTGAAGCATGCGTGTATCAAACACGCCAAATTTTGGCTTATATAACCTCGGTCAGGTGACGTCATCTGATAAGGTGCACCTGCAGGTTATAAATAGGAGTGAACCGGAAACATCCTCAGGTCTTTTTGTCTTCAGGACCGCATTGTGTTTGGATGTGTGTTTGCAAGTGAGTATACAAAAGCAAAGGAAAGTGTTAACTCACCAATATGGCAGAGTTCAATAAGAGATTCGTGCCTCCGTGTGACAGAGGGCGATCTCCACACTTTTTGTTTTGAGTGTTTGGGGGAAGAGCACGCTCTCCTCGGGCTCCAGGGAGAGTGTGAGGACTGTGATGTCCTCCCTATTAAAGTGCTTCGCGCGTGGTTTCCTGGGGTTCACGTGCCGATCTGGCAGATGCGCATGAAACGGAATTCCCCCTTTCTCTCGCGCTCTTGCCGGATCAGGAAGTTTTAGCGTCCACTTCTCAAAAGCGCTCCGGCGCTTCTTGTGAAGGGGCAGAAGAGACTTCCTCTCTTGCTTCCATAGAAATGGAGATAGCCACCTAAGAATGCTCCTCTAGTGATGACAGAGTGTATGAGGAGTTACTCGAAGTAGTAACACGTGTGGTCGAACGGTTGCATATCGACTGGCCACAGAAGCGAGATTACCCTGAGTGCTCAAAATTAGACGACAGGTTTCTGTCGGGTGGCCAGGGGGAAGAGCCTCAATGACTCTCTCTCCCTTTCTTTGGTGATCTCCATAACGAGTTAACTCGTTCATGGAATAAGCCTTATTCATCCCGTGTTTTCGTGCCATCGACTTCGATTTATTCGAATATCGTTGATGCGAAGGCGCGTGGTTATATGATGATGCCCCAGATAGAAGAGACGCTTGCGGACTCTCTCTCTCCTGGGACATCATCCTCCCTGAAAAAGCCCACACTCCGCATGGGCCAAGCCGTGTAGACTGACATCTTCCCTGATGGGGAAAGCTTTTCAGGCAGCGGGTCAGGCTGGTGCTACACTGCACACCATGGCGGCTTTGCAGGCCCACCAGGCCTGACCTGCTGAAAGACTTGAGCACTGGCAGGTCTATTAATGAAAGGGCGTTCACAGAGCTACCAGAGCCACAGATCTGTCTCTCCGTGCAACCAAGCTGGCGGCCCATGCTATTAGCCATTCTATGGCTGCCATGGTGCCACTGTCTCGCCTTCCGGCCTTTTTGGCGACGCTGTTAATTCCGTCGCCACTAGGTTTCGGGAGGCGAAATTATATGAACAGGCCTTTGAGAGGTTTCTTCCCCGCCATGCTCATGAGTCGAGACCGTCGGCCACCCAGTCCCGACCAGGTCTGGCCCTCAAGGCGTGAGGTGCAGAGTGAGTCGTTCTACACAGCGAGCAGGGCAGTAGGGCTGGAGCATATCTGACACATACTGAGGGGCGAGGCCATATAGGGATTTAAAAACAAATAAGATCATTTTAAAATCAATATGAAAACGAATCGGGAGCCAGTGTAGTAATGTGCTCTCGTTTTTTAATACCAGTTAAAAGCCGTGCAGCAGCATTCTGTACAAGCTGCAATCGTGCAAGTGACGCCTGGCTGAGCCCATAATAA
>JAQMYI010000013.1:9464807-9484732 GCA_030014275.1 Clariallabes melas | reverse complement strand
CACTGACACATAGATGAGCTGAGTCCCAGGTGCTCCAGCTTGGTGGTGAGTGTGGAGGGAATTATGGTATTGAATGCTGAACTGTAGTTGATGAAAAGCATTTTAACATAATTCCCCCTTCTAGTCTCCAGGTGAGTGAGAGATGTATGGAGGAGATGAGAGATAGCATCACTCATCATTAGTACTGTATGGTACTCTGAATAGATGACGCATATATTGTCCGAATTGCACAAGTACAAATTACATAAAAAGACAAATGACGAAATCGGATTTATTTATCGGTTTCTAGCCAGGTAACAGGTATCATAGCGTAAATAGGATGTGCATTTACTATCCCTGTTTTGCAGAGGAGGCATCACTTCAAGTAGGCACTACTGGATCGATTTACTTATTTAATATTTGGAAGCACAGATATCTTTTACTGGATTTGCATAACAAGTTACCTCACGTTATTCTTCTGCCTGGCTTTGAGACACACTCTACTGTATAATGCTTAAGGTTTTTGGTTGTTTGTTTGTTTATTTCAAATCTTTTTAAAAATTTGATTTCTTATTAATGACCCGATCATAATGTTCTTATTGCCCGTTTCCTGTCTCGCTGACATCACCACATCTGTATGTTCTTTTTGACCACATTTTCTTTGTCCTGTTTTGTACAGTATGTGTGTGTGTCATTAATCTACAACATGGTCATAGTTATGTGTGTTTTTTTTTTTTAGGGTTCCAAGTGAAGGGGAGGCAAGTGGCAAGTCAGAGTCACCAAGGTGAGCTTTTTAGGAAAAGAAAAAAAACATTTATACCGAGTCAGTATTTCCAGTGAAACGTTCTCGCTTTTCTGGCAGGAGCACTTTGGGAGAGTCGAAAGATGAGACGCGCGACTCAAAGCCGCGCTCACTGCGCTTCACGTGGAGCATGAAGACGACGTCTTCCATGGAGCCGGGCGACATGATGCGCGAGATCCGCAAAGTGTTGGACGACAACGGATGTGACTACGAGCAGCGTGAGCGTTTCCTGCTTTTCTGCGTGCACGGTGATGCTCGCCATGACAGCCTGGTCCAGTGGGAGATGGAGGTTTGCAAGCTCCCGCGCCTCTCGCTCAACGGCGTGCGCTTTAAGCGCATTTCAGGCACGTCCATCGCCTTCAAGAACATCGCCTGCAAAATCGCGGACGAGCTGAAGCTCTGACAGGGACACGGACAGAAAGCAATGTGGCTCAATGTGGACTTGCCGCGGTAAGTTCGGTTCACGTTTGGCTCGAGCCGAGGTGCTGCCTTAACAGAATGTGCGGTGCTCATCCTGTAAGTTTTGCTTTTCCATTAACTAGATCATGCTCATGTCTGATCAAGTCCCTGGTTATTGACTTAATTTTGATGCCGATGGAATTATACACGTGCTGGTCTGGGAAAACTTGTGGCTAAATTCTGTTAAACAGCCAAAAGAAAAGAAAATGGGATTCTTCTGCTTGAATATTTTTAGTCTGCAACTAAAGAAACTGTAAATACAGTATATTTCATCGAACCGTATGCCTAAACGTTTACGAAACCTAGCTAGCTAAGTATGATTTCCTCACACGCTGAATGTCAGGCCTTGACCGAGTTGCTGGGAAGCTGTGCGTCGTAGCAAACCAACACGGTTTTAGTTAGATACAGGATGTCAAAATGACTGTGATGCTCCCACACTACAGAATCAACCACTTTTAGAGAAACAACATTTTTACAAAGCTGTAGCTTGTGATTGTGATGAATGCGAAAAAAAAAAAAAACAACATATTTAAGTTCAGGAAAACTAATTTGAGAAAAAGTCAAAAGTTTTTTCAGGCCGCCACAAATATGCCGTGCCTTGCATAAGTATTCACCCCCTAAACACTTTTCACTTTTTTGTTTTCTTAGTGTTACAAAAAACAGCCTTGTACTCCCCGACTTACGAACATTCGAGAGAAAAAAATGTACGCAGATACAAACTTTTTCCCACTGCGGAGCCTAGGAAGAGAATTATATATACAGTCACAACTTTTACGTTGTTATTTGTGACTAATATTGCAAACTACAGTAGGGCTGAGCCGTTAAGCAAATATTAATCAACCTCTAATCAATATGATCTTGCCGATGTCATTAAAATGTTTATTTATTTTATAATTCTGTTAATACTTTCCCCACTGTGTGTCTTCATGAACTGTCCTTGTAAACACATACTACCTGCCGTGTGTGTAGTCACATGGCTTGGCCTGTTTCATTAGGGGAAAAAAAAAATCATAGCTTTAATAGTTTTTAAAATGCAGACCACGTCAGTGCACCTAACTCCAAACTAAAATAATGATTCATTAATCATGATCGAGGTAAAATGTTCAATTCATCGCGATATTGATTTGACAGAAGGTGGTGCACACTCTATGCAAGGCACTGTATTGTGTGAGTGTTACACTTTTTTCAGTAATATTCAGAGGTTTGATGTACATCCTGTGCAACAGCCACCTTTAAAGATGTGGGGAAAAAAACAAACATTACAGCCAACAAAAATCTATAAACATATATATATATGTAAACATATACAAGGTATCATTTTGTATCTTTCTTCTTAATAGCATAACCAAAAAATGCGAACAATGCTCAAGATTAATGAAAGCTACTGTAATAGTCACCAGTTAGTATTATGCAAGGTCCGCCTTGTAGCTACTAGATTTCATCGTCACTTCGCAGCTACATTTCCCAACTTACATCCACTCGTACTAAACGAATAATCTGCTAAATGTTTAACAGCCATCCGAACGGATTTCTTTGAGCTACCACGGAATTTCAAAATGTACAGTTTAGTACATAGAGAGAGAGACACGGCTATTTATCAAAGATTGTATTATATAAAATATGCATATACAGTACGTCGTCCTGCAGGTGTGTCGTATGAATGTTTTGATCGCTGTACAGGATAACGTTTGGGTACATTTTTACTGTTTTTTGGTTATTCCTTAACTATTTTTTTTTAATTATTATTATTACATTAAGTCAAGAAAAATATTTTAATCTTTCCAAGAAGCCATGGAAGAGTTGAAAGCTGATGATGCCACACACACACACACACACACACGAAAGAAAGAAAGAAATGTGGGACTTCATAACAAAGATTTGTTGCACTAAGTATTACATTGAGTGGTACGTACAGTACAGTACAGTACAGTAACCCTCTACTTGCACAACCTGTTGACGCTGGAGAAATATCAAGAAACTGGAGAAAAAAAAATATTTGAAACACATCGTGACAGTACAGTCTGTTTAATTTCGCTGAGTTGTGCTACATATACTGTACTTTAGCCTTTCTTGTATTTATTACGATACACTATGCCTGCTATGTGCTGCTTTGTATTAGAGAGGCATTTAGTGTTTGATAAACGAATAATGAGAAAGGAACTCTATTTGTTTTTATTTTGTTTTATGGCTATGCATCGCCACATGCAATAT
Organism: Clariallabes melas; assembly: GCA_030014275.1. Classification (NCBI taxonomy): domain Eukaryota; kingdom Metazoa; phylum Chordata; class Actinopteri; order Siluriformes; family Clariidae; genus Clariallabes; species Clariallabes melas. The sequence goes on along the minus strand of JAQMYI010000013.1, from coordinate 9,481,281 downwards.
AACAGGTTATGTTGGATATTCAGGTTTTGTTACGGATTGAAAAAGAAAAAAAGAAATATATATATATGTGTGTGTGACAATAAATAGAAAACAAAAATCAAGTTTAAATTTGAATAAATCTATAGGGATGATTATAAATATGCTTGATCGATGTATTAAAACCATGCATTTAATTCATCATATATGGAACTGTGACCAGAAGAGTACAGTATGTAGGTTTCAAATAGCCAGACACACACACACACACACACACACACACACACACACACACATACACAAAAAAAAGATTTCTGTGTCCTTGCAGTAAAGCACGTGCTGGTTTTCCCACTACAAATCTACACTAAAAAGTGTTGCCAAAAAAAAAAAAAAAAGATTCTGGCATTTGTGTGTGCACGGCTCTTGTGTAGGACCGTCTGATTCCATTTCACCAGTGCACAATATTAAACTTACTTGAATTCAACACGACATGAACGTGTGCTCATGATTAGTCAGATAAATGTTGCCTGTATACAGTACGTACTGACACAATCACTGCTGCTGTTTCAAACGGACACATATGTGTCTGCTAATGTAGTCAAACTCTATACTGTATATCTCTAGATTAAATCTAAAGCAAGTGCGCATAAAGGACGTTAAACACAACCCCCTACTGTTTCGTGATGCATCCGTGAAAAATCGGAGAAGAGATTCCTGCTGCACAACAGCAGATGCAGCTCCCTGTCGAGGCAGTTTGGCAAATGCGTTGCTCTGGGCAACATGGAACGAGCCAGATTCACTTGACAACATTCAGGCCAGAGCATGGATTCTACATGAACTTGTCCTGCCCTGCTAGTGAATCATGGCAACAAAGGCCAGTATTGTATGTTCCTATTAACACATGACCATCCGAGGAGTGGCACTTGGTTTTTCAGAGACACGGGAGAACGTTCAAAACATTCCAAGAAAATGGAAGTTTCTAGCAGATCTTGTGTGACCACAGATGACATGGGAACAGAAAGTTAATCTATGTACTGGGAGGCAGCGACAATAATAATGTCAAGAAATGCATGCACGACTTTAGAATCAATAAAGGATAAATGCGCATGGGATGGAATTGCAAAACAATACACAGGAATACTAAATCAACCCCCAATAATACTGTACCTCTGGCTAGCTTCTGATTTCATAAAGAAGAAAACAGCAAAACACTGCAGTCAGAAATTCAAATACAGTACATGTAATTTGATTTATATATATATTTTTTATTATTTCATTTTAAAACCATGGCTTCAGTGTTAACCTTTGGCTTACCAAACAACGCAGGCATAATAAATTGAATACATGTGTGGCAAACGATTGTTGGTCCAACAGAGCAATGTCATAATCGTACGGTTTATTAAAATTCACTCTTCACCGGATTGAATTATTAAAACAGTGTCTTCAGTTGCGTTTACAGATCATACAAACCGACATCAATAAAAATTATTTCAAAATCCTATCAAATTCGTTTGCTGGTTCGGCCGCACTTTTTTCATTTCTTTTTTTGTTTGTTTTTTACAAAAGCGTAATACATATTCAGTTTACAAATGGAAAGCAGGGATAAAATGTAAACATTGAATTTAGCGGATTTTACTTGTTTCAAACAGGATAATAAATAGAATAGAATAAAAGATCTATTTTTCAGTAGCTGTGTTTAGAATAATCACCAAAAATCTGTAATCTTATAGTTAAGATAACAATTACACTCAGTGAAGAAGTGTGTTAGAGCATGGCTTGGCATTTAACAATATGGATTTCAAGCGATGGAGGACATCTATGTATCGGCATCGGCATGCATGTGTGCTACCCATGTCGTCGATTCTCAAGCTGGGAAGCATCACTGATTTATCAGTACCTTCTCTCCATTTACCCACAAAGTGGAAAGTATCACTGGTTTATCAGTAACCCTGCCATCCCCCGTGTCCCCATTCAATCAATCACTCAAGTCAAGGATCAAGTGTTCGTATATGCGCGTTTGACCCTTAAAACTGGACGCCAGGAGGAATTCCCGATTATCAATGGACACCAGTGAGAATGCTCGAGGGGCCTGGATGTTGATCTCTTGGAAGTGAATAAATTGGCCTTTCTTGGGGTCCCAGCGGTACACCTGAGTGAAGGAGTAGTCACTGCCCAGGATGGCGTACTGCCAGTCCGCCACCGTGAATGGCTGGAAGACCATGGAGCCCCGTGATGGCACGCTCTGGACCTCGTCGAACATAGCGCCATCCCATTTCATCACCTTGGAGTCACCGATAAAGCGTGTCAGGCACAGATAGAGCTCACCCTTCACTTGAAAGTGCTTCACGGCATAGACGTCCTCCATCTCAGGGATGTCAGTGCGCCTCTCGAACAGCTTGGAGCCCCTGTTCCACTGGTAGACGACAGGCCGTTGCGAGCTGCTAGATAAGATCAGGTGTGGTTTGCCGGAAATTTCCAGATACTCCACGTCCGTGTCACGGTACCACGGGTGCAACGACTGGTGAGAGTAAAAGCCGTTGCCGTTCCACTTGTACACGGTGGTAGAACCAGCTTTGGAGCTGTCGGCAATGACAAAGAAGGACTCTCCGTCCAAGCGGAACACCTCGACATCGTTGGGCTTGCGGATTTTCAGGATGTCGATGTCTTGGATTTTGATGAACTTGTTGGCGGAGATGTCTCGCTTGTAAATGTGTGAGCCACCAAAGAGCTGAGCGACTATCACAAACAGCTGTTCGTCAATCACCAGAGGTTTGCAGATAACAGTGGAGGTGCCTGTTAGAGAAATAAGTAATAACGTGTGAGCCATAATCTCGCACAAAAGGTTTGGAGCGCAAAACTTGCTTATGTTAAAAAAACATTATTAAAAAAAGGCACTCTTTATATATAACAAGTTACATTTATTAAGTAAGATGTGCTTGACTAAGTACACTGTAAAACACTTACTTGTTATATTGTCAAAATTTCGAAATTCCATTTGAACATGGTCCCATTCCATAAAGCTGCATCTTCCGATGAAAGGCTGGGCAAACACCACATACTGGTCACCACCAAAAGTAAACGTCTCCACTGAAATGGACTGGAACTCAAGAGACTTGAGCAATGAAAAATCTGCAACAAAAGCTGGGTTGGGTTAGTGTTGCAATATACATCCCATATCATGGCGTACATATTTACTACCTACTAAGAACAACATGTTAACCAATAGACTAACCAGTGGTTATGCAATCAAACGACTGTGGAGTAAGATCGTTGATTTTCTTTCCCTGAAGGGCTGGAGGGCTGTTGCAGTATATCTGGTCTACGGTTGCGTTCGTGTGGTAAATCCAGTCCACCAGCCACTTCAGTTTACAGTCACAGGTGAACAGATTTCCCCGCAAGTCACTGGACGACACACAATAGCGAACAGTTATATCATCATCTCGTCCAATAACCCACTTGTATACCTGGAGTGTATAACAGGAGGTGAAATTAATACTGTACATACACTTTTGTCAATGTCTCCACCCCTTTAAAAAGATCTTTGGGTAGAGACTCCAGATTGTTGAAGGCAAGGCTCCTGTGGGGAATTTTTAGTTAAAAAATGCATTTCATTCAAGAAGGCTGGGTTGTACAATTTTCCTCTTATGTAAGTCTTGAATTTCAAACATTGTTTTAGCATCCATGGTTCTAGACAAATTTGGTACAAAACAAAACACAACCACTTCAGATTGCATAGACTCACTCACTCACTCTCTCTTTATTCCGCTTTATCCAGTACCGGGTGGAGAATCCCATGGGACTCCCGGCTGGGAGGCAGGTTACAACTGGGACTGGGTGCCAATCCGACACACTTACTCTCACACTATGGGCAATTTGGAAATGCCACTTATTCTAATCTGCCAAGAGGAAGCATTACATTTAAGTCTTGTTTTCATGCGATCGTGTTAGCCACTTTGTAGCCAAGGGTTTTTATGTAACAGTATATTTCTGGGGCAGTTTTTGATCGAACAACAGGACATGATTTGATTTCCCCATGGTTAATGCTAAGAACATTCAACAATAATGTCTTTGGTGTCCAACTGGATCAGGTCCCAAACTTCCACTGAATTATTATTGGGTAATTACAACCACATGTTGGATCACTGTGAAGTTAATAAACGTTTCCAGACCTTTGAGTTAAACTGTCAGTTGGGACTCTTTAGGTTGTGAGAAATAAATAAATGAAATAAAATACATCAAACAGAAGGACCATCTTTCTACAAAACCACACATGCTGTTTCTCGAGCAGCTGTTTGTCTTAGGCTGAACTGTAAGAAAAGCTGGCCATAAGACGTCAATCTTTTTTTTTTTTTCAGGAAACAGGAGTATTATTAACTTCCTCTGAGACTGGGTAAAACTGAAAGGCACACTAGTTCTATCCTATAGCACAGTATGATTGAATTCTCAATTCTGATTGGTCAGAAGATGTTGATATTTTTTTCTTAACAGCACAGCTTGGAAATGTTTTGGATTCAATTCGAGTTATGGGTATTTATTATTATGTGTACATTTGAATAGAGTTACAGTTTACAAAGGGCAGATAGATACATATTAGATCTTATTAGAAGAAATGAAACTGAAGGCCTTGCCGAACTGAGCTCTGTGTCTTGGCTAGGCACTGACAATTATCTATTTCTATCCAAATATACAGTATACACTGTTTTTCAATTTAAACTATCTTTTTAGTGTTTGTTATTTAAAAATTATTACTGTACATTTGATTTAAAGACAAGTTACACCTCAGTTCAATGATGTCTTCGTTGTGGGTTAAGCTGTATACTCAGAATTTAGTTGGCAAAAATGTATGTTGCAATATATTCGAAACCTACACTAACCCTGCTTCCTTTAAGGTAGGTGTGATTTGCAGACTTAATTTTTAGCTTTTTTTTTTTTTTTTTTGCTATTGTTATCATAGAATAGCAAAGTATTATATTTAAAAACATGTTAGAGCAAAGTCTCTATCTGTATCCATACTGTAAAGTCCCCTATTAATCTTATTGTGATGGTGTGGTGTAATCAGAGCACATTCTGTGACAATCTAACATTTAAATCAAGTCCATTCATGTCAAATGTGAAAATGCTAGAGTGAAGTGGCTTCCCAGAACAGGAGTATGATGTCACTGTCAGAACTGATAGAATATTGAAATGACTCAGATAATGATTGCTTCCTACAGCCTTTGGGAAAGTCGGGCCAGAATGAGCTGAGTGTCCTCACCAGTGCTCCTCAGCCCAACCCCAAGGGACACAAGGAACATTCTGGGACGGTTTAATTCGCTTGAGACCCCGAATCACATGACTGTCCTGTCTGCAGTTCTTTGTGAAGACCAAAAAACAACCTAATCTGCTAAGGCTTTCAGTTGTTGCCCGGGTGAGAGAATAAAACAGCCTTGGGGGGGAGGAGATTGCAACACTCAAGCAACGCACTGGGAAGCATTAAAAGCCTTGATATTGTGCTTTACGCTTGCAGTTGCAAAATAAAAACTGGCCACATAATTAATCTAAAACCATCTTAGGAAACAATTACTGTTAGGTATTTCTGGAAATAAAACCACAAAAAGCTTACAGGTCATAAATATTTAAATACTCACAAGTGTATTAAGGACTTAAGACCTCGAAAGGCAAAAGGTGATATAGACTTGATTTGATTATTTTCAATAAACCTGTAAAAAAAAAAAAGGAGACAAAACATGACCTCACTGTATTTTTGGATATCAGCATGCACAACTTATACCCCGGTGAATACTGAAAAAACTAAAAAAAAATCAAAACCAAGCACTACTTACAGGTATTCCAAATGTGGAAGACCAAGGAAGGCATCCTCATTAATGGACTCAAACACGTTGGCTGTGAAAAGTCTTACAAAAAAAGGGAAACAAAGACACTGTTAGTGAATTGACATGGACTTCTTTAGGAGCTTTAATCCTCACATCTGAAAGTCTCCATTGATAATTCAGCTTTTGAAGAGTTGGCATTAAACTGGAAGGTTGTGAATTCAAATCCCAGAACTGCCACAAGAACTTTAACCCACAACTGCTACTGAGTTTGATGCTTGTAAGTTGCTTCAGATGCTGCAGGAAAATGTACAAGATTTTGTCAATTATTATTATTATTAGAGTTTTGTGCAAATTTCACTTCTTTATATTAACCTGTACATTAGTAATTGTTTTTCTATCTAGTTACAAATGGCAGCATACCAACATTGGCAGCACCAATTATACAGTATGTGTACATTTGCTAAAAGAACAAACAATCAATTGAATAATTAAATAATTCAACAGCTTATGATTGGTTAAAAAAGTCAATATTATAGCTAATTTAACTTTGTTTCATCCAAATACACTGTACACACATGGGGGGGGGGGGGGGGTCCATCTTGGTTTGTCTTTCATGGGAAACCTTTTAAGATATAAAATATGTCATCAGAAATCATTCCAATAAGGAAATTAGAGCTGTTAAAGAACTTATTAAGCTGTAATCCTTAACCGATATACTCTCACTCACTCACTCACTTACTATACCGCTTACCCTGTAAAAGGGTCATGGGAAGCCTGTAGCCTCTCCCAGGCGACTCTGGTACACCCTGGATGGGCTGCAAATCCATTGACAGGACACAAGAACTGACACTACGGGCAATTTTTCCCCAATAATTAGCAATTTGACTGCTCTGCATGTCTTTGGGAAGAAAACCGGGCTACCAGCAGAAAATCCACCAACCACTGCATGCACACAGACCCAAATTTGGAACTTGAACCTGGAACCTGGAGGTGTAAGGCCAGTGTGCTAACCATTATACCACTGTGCTGCCACCAACCAGTATACTAATCTATTCGAACTTATTGGTCAACATTTATTTATGTAAAACATATATTTAGAGGATTTGTCAGACACCCTTATTCAGAAGGACTTTAATGTTTATTTCATTATACATCTGATCATGGCCCAACAATGGAGCTCGGGTTTAAACCTGGAAACTTCTGAGCACTAATATGATGCCTTACTCGCTGAGCTACCCCTGCCCTATACAGTATATCCTATATTGTGATAGTTTTCTAGTTATTAGGACCACAAAGGGGTCTATGTCTGAACTTTAGGTCCAAGTTGACATTATATTAATAATAATAATAATAATAATAGCTGCTTTTGTTTTTCATTTGTGACCATTTGAAAAGATTAATAGTTATAAGGTCTTATATTATAATAAATAAATGTGATCATAGTGGGCTGTGATATCCAGAAGTGTAAATAAAAAGATAATCGAAATCCCAGAAACCCTCCAAACACCAGATACCCCACCCCAGGCAATGCAACATATGGCCTTTTTATTACGAGTATAACTTATAATTCTGTACAGTCCTAGAAAAAAATAAGCTTACTAAATGGACGTCACTAAGGTGGTACATCTTACATACTGTACTGTCAGTACAGTATCAGGGAAATTGCATAAAATTGCATAAAAATTTAGAAATCTAAATGTATAAATTTAAATGTGCATTTACATTCAATGTACATTAAATATACAGTATAGGTAAAAAACAGTCTCAAAGACAGATCTGCTTTTTTTTGCACAGTAATGTTATATGTAAAAAAAAAATTTTTAAAATAAAAAGGCTGAATGATTTTAGAGCTGCTATTGGAATTGCAGAATTACAGGGAGGGAAAAGAAAAGAGGGGAAGCTGGTGGGGGTTTCACATGTAGAGGTCCCTACTGCAACATGGCGACTGTCAGGCTCATCTACGCCTGGGGATTGTTTACACAAGACTGAATGCATTATTAGACACTGATATGAACACGAATATTTCCTGCAATATACAGTACATATTATTGGTGGTATTATTATTATGATGATGATGATGATGATGATGGAGCTTACAGTAGGTGGAGGGCTGGGGTGTGAATGAAGCTCTCCTTGGGGATTTCACTGAAGCTGGACTTCACGAAGGATCTTAAAAAATAATCATAGATACACAATTGGATGATTAGATAGGTAATTGAAGAAGCAAAAACGATTTAAACAGATCAAAGAGAGCGATAAAGAGATCAGAGAGCGCGTTAAAGAGATCAAAGCTTTTCTGTCAGGTTAAATCACTCCGCCTTTTTTTTTAGTGAAAGCCGAGGCGCGCGCGATCATCGCTTTTTATCGTTACCTGGTTCTAACAGAACGTTGTAGCAAAAGCAGAGGCGCGCGGACTTACAGCGAGATGACGTCAGGGGGGAAGCCGCGCGGAATGGAGGAGCTGCCCGAGCACAGCGCGGTGTCCTTGGTGCACGTGCAGCTCGCCGGGCAGCGGGTCGTCCGCCTCCTGCCTTCGGCGCGCGGCGCGCGGAGCAGCGCGAGCGCGACGGCGGCGACGCAGAGCAGGCGCAAGCCTCGCGCGCTAACCGGACCCATGTCGACGAGTCAGCCAGCTCCCGACCCGCGCGCGCGCCCGAGATCCCCCGTGCATGAAACGGAGAGAGTGAGTGGGAAGTCCTTTTGATTCCTGCTCTCTCTGTCTCTCTCTCTGTGTGATGGAGAAATATTCCGTGTGTATAGACAGGTGCACGCAGCCGGAGATCTACACCGCAGAGATGAGACAAGAGCTCTGTGTGTGTGTGTGTGTGTGTTTCTCAGCCACGCCTTGCATATATCGGTTCCCTCCGGCGCGTGGGGGGTTTGATGATGCTCAGAGACAGGTCCTTTAGAGGAATGGAGGACAATGCGCTCAAGGGCCACCCTGTTCACAAGTGCAATCTGCAGATCATATAGTGTGTGTGTGTGTGTGTGTGGTTCGCAACACATTTCATGAAGCGTGACCAGAGGGACGCACACCACTGCACAATGCAATGAGTCGCACCACCACCACCTCCACCCTCTGTTCCACACTGGTGGGCGTTTCTTTCATGGGTCTCTATGGTGACGGTGGTGGGCGTTGTTATGGAAATCACATAAACGTGTTTATCTGTGCAGTCTCACCTGTAGATCTGATGAAGATATTATATGCAGACCATGATGCTCAATCCTTTCAGGAGCATTATTGTACTGTGCATTGGTATAGAGAAGAAGAAGATTAGGGATGTACTGTATAACACCACTGACTATTCAGTGTCACACAGGACATATGGAGTATGAATGCGGTCCCTATACCTCATGTCCTCTCAGGGAGTTTTTCTTTGCTACTCTCAGACATGGAAAAAGTCAATAACCAGACATGCAGTGCTGCCATGCAAAAGGACTGAGATCCTGAAAGTCGAAAATGTATTATTATTATTATTATTTTTGCATAAATCATCTGGAAAAAAAAAATATTACACAAACATAACCAAAGGAAATACAAAATAAGGAGTTTAAATGATTATTTAATTTATTAAGAAAAAATTTTTAATAATAATAGTAAGTAATAATAGTAAGTAAAAATGTACCACTCTTTCAATCTTCTCTAGCTAACATAGTGATTTAGCACCCAAACCCGAAAAAAGAAAAACAAAATTACACATATATACACATTTTTTTCCCTCAAAGCCATAATTATTTCAGAAGGGGGAATACTATATCTATTTTTATTGTCATACACTATACTGCGCATCATATAAACTCTAGGTTTTAGAAACAAAGAGCTGCCTGTTTCTGTTTTTTAAAAGGATTTGAAAACTGTTGGATGTTCTGTCGTTTTTCCCCCTTCCCTTTCCGGCTTTAGATCTGTAGTTTGCCTTAAATGTTCTGGCCCAGTACACAGTTCATGCAAGACGTGTTTCTGACTGCAGGCAACACTCAGTAAAGTGCGCAAAAATAGAAAGGGTTTGAGGCTGTTTACTAGAATTGTGGGCTGTAATCTAAATTTGTGCCTGAAATGATACTAATCTGGTGGAAAAGTAAATCACGTTGCATTCCTTGGTGTCTGCAATAAGAGAACCAGAGATGTGTTCATTTTTTTAACATGTTGCACAGATTATATTGATTATATACAATGTTATTTAATTACATTATATCTTTGATACAAAGTAGACATTTTCATGTGCATTGTGTGAGGAAGAGATCTGATTGTTGCTTCTCAGGTTCTAATCCGAGCTGAGTCAGACAGCCCGAGTTCACCTAGAGGGAAGAGTTTTTCCTTTATCAGAGTGAATATACAGTAGTGTTTGCAGTAATTTCACTATTAGTGGTAGAATATATGACACCCCAGTAAATGTAAATGTAAATGTGTGTGCTCCTAACTGAAATGATGCAACAACTTTTTTTCTAGCATTTCTGATATGTTCTCACACTCACTTATGCTAGAAGGTGACTTTAATTGTTGACCCAGATCTAGACCGATCCTTTAAAATGTATGCTGTTTCCTCAAGATCTGCTAAAACAATTAAAGCGTTCATGGAAGAGTTTGCATTATCAGATCCTTAACCTCATTGGTGAAGCAATTGAGGGTTAAGATCTGACTCAAGGGCCAAGCAGTGGCAACTTGGTGGTTGTGGGGTTTGAACCTGGGACCTTCCGAACTGTAGTACAGCACTGACCGCAGGAATATTTAAAAAACACTTTTCACTCCAGTCAGAATTTAACACTCTAACTGCAGACCAGGTTGTTGATTTACTCATGAAAGCACAAAGTAATTACTATGAACACTGCAACAAGGCTGGCAGATTATTGGCAAAACCATTGCGGACCACTGCTTCCCATGAAATCCTTCAACACCCTCTGGTGTTTAAACACCCTCTGGTATTACGATAGAGCTGGAAACAATTATATTCTTTATAGACATCTTAAATGAACTCAGACACACAGGATTTTGGTAATTTCTTCTCCACACTATACTGTAGTTCATCTTGAGATGGTTGAGGTATTTGACAAGCCAATAACTGACCGTTCCCCTGCTATGATGTCTATGCAAATCAATAAATGTCTAGGACTAGATGGTTTTTCCGATAGAATTTTACAGTAAATCCCAACACAAATGATAGACATTTTGTTCAATGATACATTTAATTATTTTGTCACCCCCGCCATCACTTAATCAGGCTTCTGACTCCCTTATCCTAAAAAAGAACAAGCACTCCCTTGCCAGCCCCTCTTATCATCTGATTAGTTGGGTAAATTTAGAGAGAAACTGGATTTATTAAGATCATCCAACCTTTTTTTAAAAACTTGAAATAAGTTTCTAAACATGATCTACAGTACTATCTGCCTACAGCCTCTGTCCCACAACCTGTAATACTGTATCTCCCTATAACATGCTGAAAAGACCTTTGATCATGTGGCGTTGGCCTATCTCTTGTACAATTTGGTTTTGGTTAAAAACTTTATTTCAATGGAGAAATTACTGTATTCATTCCCCTTGGCTTTACTTGAGGACCAGTAATACTCAGTCAGCCTATTTACTCAGTAACAGCTCAACTTGCCCAGGCTGTCCCTTCTGTCCCCACTTCTGTTTGCATTAACAATTGAGCCCCTCTCCATCACTCTTCGCCAGGACTGCTGTATTGCCGGCATTCTCAGCTGCAGACAGAGAGTATCTCCATATGCGGATGACCTCTATCTGTACATTTCCACTTTTTTTTTAAAAGTGTCTATCCCTGCAACACTCTCCATTCTTCAATAATTGAGTGCTATTTCTGGTTATAAACTGAATTAGAACAAAAGCAAACCACTTCATCTGAAAAAAGCATCTGAAATAGCCATTACTTAACCTTCCATTCAAATTGCAAAACATGGCTTTACTTGCCCAAGTAACCATGACATTTAGGGACCTTAACAAAGCTAATATACCCCCTTGACCTGCATCTGGTCAATGTTAAACTTTTCTCTAACCACCCTGAATTAATATTATCAAGATGAACACCCTCCAAACAAGTTATCAGACTGTTGTGTTGTGTCCCCACATTCCTTCCCCCAAATATTTTTTTCAGAAAACTTTATTTGGTGCAACAAAAAAAAAAACTCCAAGAATATGGTAACAATTTCTGCAGAAACCAAAGGCACTAGCGGGAATAGTTCTCCCTAATCCTAATAGTAGTATTGGGCTGCCAAGAAGAACACAGTTTTGGCTATGGACTCATATCATTCCCCCCTACCTTGCTTAAAATGACGGCATCTTCTTATAGACCGTTTGGAATCAGTTCAGACATTGTTTTGGTCTTAAAATATATTCTATATGCATCTCAATAATGGCAAATCATGTTTTCCCTCCATCTCTGCTGGATAGGGTCTTTACTGTCTGGTCCAAATGAGACCTTAAATCATTGAAAGATCTATACACTAATAATAGTTTTGCATCCTTCAAACAGTGCAATTCCCACCCGATGCCCAAACCCCAACTTAAATGTTAGGCTTGCTAAGATCTATAAGCATGTGAACCCAACATGTGCCAGGCATCAGTGTGCCAGTAAGCCGTGCACAAATGTTTTGGTCTTGTTCTGCATTTAAATCCTATTGGGGGAAATCTTTAGGTCATCGTCAAGCGTTACTAGAAATCTTCTTGAACCTAACGCTGTGACGCACATTGTTTGGTGTCACTCTACCACAGTACGACTCTTCTCTTTAGAGGAAACATTTATAGCCTTTGCTAATTTACTAGCCAGACGATTGGTATTGCTTAAGTGGAAATCTTTACTACATACTTCCAAGAAACAGATTGTGGATAAAAAGATGTTTCGCCAGATGAAATGTTGTGTGAAAGGAAATTCTGCAGAAACATGGATCAGTAAGGATTGGTAACCAGTGCTCAACTGTGCAGGAACAATGAGAGATAATACTTCACAGTATTGCAGATGTGGAAGCATGCTGTTTTCAGGCATTGCTGACAGTACCTGAAAAATTTAGCTCATTATAATATTTGTCTTTATAGTCAGAGACTCTACACAGACGTAAACATTTGACGAAGATCATTCATTGATGTTCTCAGCAACTTTGTGATCTTTCGGGCACTTCTGAAGGTTTCTTCAAGATTCTAATTTCAAGATTCCTGGGTCTGTTGCTAGCAGTAGTAGGTGTGTTCACACAAGTGGCTGTTCAGGGCCAATAGACTGGTAATTCACTACAAAGTTATTAGAGTTATTAGTGAAATAACTGTCATCATTTGAAAGCCCAAACAAATGTAACCCATTGACATTTTAAACAGCCAACCATTATAATGTTTTCCCAAAAGTCATAAAAGCTTTGCTTTCATATGGAGCCCATTTAGAGCCTACCACCATCTCTGCTTTCAATTTAGAACCATAAATTGTTAACTGAAGTTGCCATTTACAGTAGCACTCTAAAAACAAAATAAGAAAATGTGTCTTTTTAAAGGCAGTTTTAATTAAATATCTTGTCACAAAAGTAGTTTTATAGACCATTTACAACCAAAATACACAAAGCCTGGCTATTAGTTTCTGGGGCAGTCCACCCTCAGATGGACCAACTTTGCAAATCAGAAAAACCTTTGAAATGAAGGAAAAAATAACAGTAACACATGTTGGTGTGTTTATTTTCTCATAAAACCATGGGTGTCAACTTGCTCCTTGTTTCATCTGAGCCTTGCATCAAGGAAACGAAAACCTGCATCTGTTCGATGTTTATGTATTGTGATGGACTGAGAAGAGGCACGGCAATTTTTTTCCATGCATAAATTGCAGTGTTTTTGCTTTTATTTGTGATGAGGGTTAATTAATTAATAAATTATATCTGCATTAATATTTATCTCACTGGGTCAATAATTTGTAGAATAAATTAGAGCTACAGCTTTTCTTGGACATCTTAATCTTTTTTTTTTTTATTTTTTTTTAGATTCATGAAGTCGTCCATTCTTTTGGGCCAAATTGCTCACACTCTGTCAGATTGTATACGGACTGAAAATTTTAAGTCTTGCTCTAGCTTATAAATTAGATCCAACGCACACAATGAGCAAAACTTGTTGTTATTCCAAGGGTTGCCATGTATTTTATTTGGCTCCCTTCTTCATCCCTTCCAGTTTCCCAAGCTCTTCTAAAAAAGAAACATTTCCACAATACAGTGCTACACACCTCCAACACACTTTCATCATGGGAATGATATTCTCAGCACGATGACCTGCTTAGGGTTTCTTCACAAGCCAAACAATTTCCATTTGGGTTTCACCAGACGAGAGAACCTCTTCCCGTATGTTCGTTGAGTCTACGTGGATCTCATACAGTTTTTAAAACAATATAATTCCTCTCACTGCTCTTTAATAAATCTCAGCTTTGGTTGCCTGTCTGTTATTCCGCACTATGATCAAAGAGCCACATCTATGCTAGTTATGGGGTGTGTAGTCTCAGGAGGCAGATTTCTAACTTCTGAGCTGTGAGCCGTGGGCAGTGGGTCTGTTGATATCATTAGTAGGTGTGTGTTCACACAAGTGGCTGTTCAGGACCGAGGAGAAGGAGGAGGGAGAAGTTGGAAATTTAGTATGAAGTTAATTTACAATAGTCAATAGAGACCATATGACTGTACTGTAATTATGATCAGAGGAAAATAGATATTGTATAAACACTGTGATTTTAAACAGTAGACTGTGATTCTGTTTTTCTAAAAGTTATAAAATCTTATACACTGTATCTATAACATTACAACGAAGCATCGGTGAGACCAGGCACTCATGTCAGTGATGAGTGATCAATGGCTTTGAGTCAGGGGCTCTGTGCCAAGGCCACTGATATTGTTTTACACCAAACCATGTTTTCACACGGACTCCACCTGAGCACTGTCATGCTGGAATACATACAGCATGAGCTTTTTAGTGGTGTGATGATCAAGGGTACACAAACCTATGGCCATGTAGTGTACATGATGATTTTCCTAGACTGTTACTGACCTTTCCGAGCACATCAATCAATCTCTAATGTAAACTGAAACTGTGTGCTATAAACTATTACCTATTACAGGCAAAGCTAATGAGATAATTTATTGAATTAGTCAATTACAAGCAAGTAGATTAATGGATACATTACCAGGAGCGGAAATATCTCGGAGATAAATGCTTCAGAGCTTAAGAGGTCTATTATTTTATTTGTATTAATCACAGAGAGAGAGAGAGAGAGAGAGAGAGAGAGAGAACTGCTCACAGCGTACAAGATTCATTTCACCCCTGACAAACGAACCCCCTAATAAATTAGCTCCTCATAACAAGTTACAACCCGAATTCTGGAAAAGTTTCGACGTTTTTTTTATTTGAATAAAATGACAACTAAAAGACTTTCAAATCACACAAGCCAATATTTTATTCACAATAAAACATAGAGAACATAATGTTTAAGCTAAGAAATATTACAATTTTATGCACAAAATGAGTTTATTTCAAATTTGATGCCTGCTACAGGTCTAAAAAAAGTTGGGACAGGGGCATGGTGTAGCAGCTCAAGACATCTGGCCATGAGTTTCTGAAGTTTTCGTGATGGAATTTGGTCCTATTCTTGCCTGATATAGGTTTCCAGCTGCTGAAGAGTTCATATTTTTTGTTTAATGATGTGCCAAATGTTCTCTACAGGTGAAAGATCTGGACTGCAGGGAGGCCAATTCAGCACCCAGACTCTTCTACTACGAAGCCATGCTGTTGTACTGTAATAGCTGCAGTACATGGTTTTGCATTGTCCTGCTGACATACACAAGGTCTTCCCTGAAGCATATGCTGCTCTAAAACCTTTATATACCTTTCAGCCTTCCAAAACATGCAAGCTGCCCATACCGTATGCACTTATGCCCCCTCATACCATCAAAGCCAGCATCTGAACTCTGATAACATGCTAGAAGGTCTCCCTCCTCTTTAGCATGGAGGACATGGTGTTCATGATTTCTAGCAAGAATGTCAAATTTGGACTCGTCTGACCATAGAACAAACATTTTTCACATTTAAATGAGCCTTGGCCCACAGGATACGACGGCGCTCCTGGACCATGTTCACATAGGGTTTCTGGAAGTATTCCTGGGCTCATGTGATTCGAAAGTCTTTTAGTTTTCATTGTATTTAAATTTTAAAAACTTTTCTGGATTTCGGGTTGTAAATTGTGAACACTTCAACATGATCTGAAGCACACCTTTCTGGAGACAGATGTGCAGAAAAATCTCATGAGATCAAACCTTGTAATGCTAAGCAAAGACTTGGCCATTTATGCCTCAGCTGGCAGAAGCTGTAGAGAACAGGGTTAATTGCTGAGTTAGCCATGGTGACATGGTGAAGGTCAGCACCCAGACAATCATTGAGGAGGTTATGGGAAGATGGACTTGGAAGTTGTGTATAAGGCCGAGAAAGGTGAAGATAAAAATGAGACTCCACATGATGAAGAAGGCGATCATGAGGAGAACGAGTCTAGTCCTGTTTGGACACCGCACTCATCTGTGCTTGTCTTCGTGAAGAGGTTGTGTGAAGTCTCCTTTTGGAACGCTGCGTTCAGCATTGTGAAAAAAAAAGATTTAGTCTCACATACAGGTCCTTCTCAAAAAATTAGCATATTGTGATAAAGTTCATTATTTTCTGTAATGTACTGATAAACATT
>JAQMYI010000013.1:9454212-9464707 GCA_030014275.1 Clariallabes melas | reverse complement strand
TCTAATGTTTATCAGTACATTACAGAAAATAATGAACTTTATCACAATATGCTAATTTTTTGAGAAGGACCTGTATTATTATTATTATTATTATTATTATTATTATTATACACATCATTCTCATCACTTTAGTATTTGCAACCCAATGTTCTAATTTAAAGCTGCTCTATAACACCTTCTGATGACACCATCTGTTCCCACTTCAGATAAGATAAATGATTCACTGCTAAAATAATAGCCTACAGTCTTTTTTGCTGTTCTCTGCAATGATTATATAAAACAACACTTGTAGTCTGTACTGTAGTTGACTGCAATTTCCATGCTTCCTCTCTCTGTCTGTATCCGACACATTTAATTTACATACAGTATAAGAAGTCTTTGCCATATCTGGAGACCATCATTAAATATCTTTTACCTGTAAGATTTTGGTGTAAATGATTACAATGCTACAACCCGGTACCAGGAATCCTAGTGGGAGGAAAACCGCGTACTACACAATCTTGCCCATGAAATGTGGCCATATGAGAGCACATACTGTATGTTCCTGTGAACAAAGAGCTATAATGGACCCTCAAATCTTGGTAGTTGACTACAATAAAAAATACAAACCAGCATAACCACCTGTTGAGGGGAGATGGCTGGTATCACCGTGGCGAACAGAGGCAGCGACAGAATCTCCATCTTTAAGATTGCAAGCAGTCTTTCGATACTGATGGCAGCCAGCATTGTGATGATAACGATGCCGCTCACGCTGATGAAGTAAATGACCAAGTGGCAGGCAGCACTTCCCAGCTTCGAAGCCTTGGTCCACCTCACGCTGATGACAAACAAAAGGTCCGCGAGGAAAATATTCATGGTTAAGATGCTGTTATAGCATCTTAACCATGAACAGTAGCTAGTCGCCTCTCTTGGATAACCAGTATAAGTGCGCCAAGGTTGCCAACCACAGAGATTAAAAACAGGATCAGTAGAACCATTGTTTCAATTACTGGCATGGACCAGCGTGAATGTTGGAGCTCGGAGAAGAAGGAGAAGTAGGAGAAGTTCTGCACATGGGGATGGGATGTAGATCCTATCATCTTCCCTCAGCAAGACATGCACTGTGACCAGAACTGCGATCTTCTGTTGATTTACTGTAGTTTTTAATCAAAACTTTTGTATATTTTCTGTCAATACAATTACAGTAACACTTTCCCTGTTAGGTAAGTACAGCCATGTTGATTTTTTTTTTCTTTCATTTAGTTCGTGCACAATATTTGCACATAAAGTTATCGATAAATTTTACATTATCAGAAACGTTTCACTGTTTTCACCACTGGATGTTGTGTGTTTCTTTAATACTGTACAAGTTTTTAAGAAGCGCACTCTCACTTATCATCTATACTGCTTAATCCTTTATCCTGGAGCCTATCCCAGGAGACTTTGGCCTTGAGGCGGGGTACACCCTGAACAGGGTGCCAATCCATCGCAGGGCACACACACATACAGTACACTCACTCACACACACACATGCTGCAGAGAATTTTAGGGAGAATTTTGCCAATTAGCCTAATCTGCATGTCTTTGGACTGTGGGAGGAAACCGGAGTATACGGAGGAAACCCACCAAGCATGGGGAGAACATGCAAACTCCATGCACACGGAGACAGGAATCAAACCTGGCCGGGAATCGAACCCAGACCCTGGAGGTGCAAGGCGACACTGCTAACCACTAAGCCACCATGCCGCCAAGAAGCGCATTTAGGCATACGTAAATTTCTATTGTAAATAAAATGGGTGGCATGGTGGCGTAGTGGTTAGCACTGTCAAGTTCTGGGTTTGATTCCCGGCCAGGTTCGATTCCCGTCTCTACTTGTATGCGAATGGAGTTTGCATGTTCTCCCCGTGCTTGGAGGGCTTTCTCCCACAGTCCAAAGATCCGCAGATTAGGCTAATTGGTGTTCCCAAATTGCCCGTAGTGAGTGAGTGTCTGTACTTTATGTGTGTGCTCTGCGATGAATTGGCACCCTGTCCAGGGTGTACCCCGCCTCGTGCCCTCAGTCACCTGGGATAGGCTCCAGGTCCCCTGCGACCCTGAATACAGGATAAAGCGGTATAGAAGATGAGCGAGTGAGTCAATAAAATGATCCCTTTAAGGAATTTAAAAAGATGTCATTGTGGTGACAGGTAAGCTACTGAAACCACTTTTTTACTGACAGTGTTCTGGTGCTGGTGGTGAACTAAGGGCTGATTTGGGGAACAAGAGACAATTTTTAATAACAGGCCCAGCTTGGCAACGGATTATAAGAACCATTCATCTGAGGGAGTTTAATAAAGCGCTGCACAACAATAATAAGAGCTGTGCTGATGATTTCACAACTTTTTCCCTAGGAGCTGTAATAATATCCAAGCACAGATATGTGGAAGATCAGTCTTACCTGCATTTATTGCTTTTGGAAATGTTTCCTGGAGCTCCTGATGTGGAGCTCCTTCTATTGACTACAATTTTTTTTTTTTTTTAATCCCCTTTAACAACAATCTACGCAACTTTACACAGTTCAGTTTTTGTGGTCTTGAACATACTACAGGTAGTGTACATAAGTTTTCATGTTGACGACATGATGTCATCCCTAAACAACTGAGGTCACTGGTTGAACAGTGGATCAATTTTGCAGACAGAACTGTCTCTTTAGGGGTGAGAGTTGACAGTTCTACTGGAGTCCAGGATTAGGCATTGATGGAAAAAAATAATGCTGGATTTGAAGGCTCATCAGACATCCATGGTCATCTTAAATCATCAATGTATTGTTGAGAATTTGCAAAGGGTCCTGTGTTTCTTGGGTAATACTTTTTGGAACATGCTGTTCTACCAGAGATGGCTTCTAACTGAGTGAAGACATCAATATTAATGAATTTATTTGTACCAGGTCATTTTCTGTTGTCAAAAAGAATTGATTTACTACTCATTTACATAACATCAGTTAAAAAGTTAAACTTTTGTCTCATCAGTCCACAGAATATTTAGCAGGCTGGCCACTCCTTGGAAGGTTCACCACTGTCCCATGTTTTCTCCAGTTGTGGATATTGGCTCTCGCTGTGATTCGCAGGAGTCTCAAAGCCTCAAATGTATGGACAATAGACAATATTTCTCACATATTTCATACTTTTTCCATAATTTTCTTTTGATTCTGTAAATCTGCTTGGCGACAAAGACAACTGTTAAAAGCGCTATACAATTAAAACTGAATTGAATTGAAATAGAAATGGCTTTCCAGGCTGATACATGGCAATTCATTTGTTTCTTATCTGTTCTTGAATTTCTTTAGATCGTGTTCTTTTTTTCCTTTCAACATGACATGACTTTGTCAGACAGGTTCTATTTAAGTGATTTCTTGATTCAACGGGTCTGGTAGTAATCAGACCTGGGCGTGGCAGGTAAAATTTAACTCAGCTTCACAGAATTTTTTTTAATCACAGTTAATTTATGATGTAGAGACGGGGGCAATTTTTTTTTCTTTCGCAATAGCCAGGTATATTTGCACAGCTTTTGTCCCTGAATAAACGAAATCATCATGTAAAACCTGCACTTTGTATTTACTCGGATTATCTTTGTGTTATATACATTTTATTGTCTCAATTATTCAAGTGTAATAAATATGCAAAAAAAAACTAAACCAAACAATTAAGCCATAGTACTGTATATTTTTATGTTTTAAAAATTAAATTGTAGTAAAGTTAAATTTTTAAGATGCTGCTTATCATGCTTCTTATCTTCAAGGCAGACACTTGAATCTGAAGGTGGACAAAAGAACAAACTTCTGTCAACCCTGATCAGAATTAAATAATGAATGAATGAATGAATAGCATGGATTAAAACAGTTTTTATGGGTTCCTTCACTTTATACATAAAATAATAGGGTAATTGAATGTCCCCAGTCCCACACACCTGCTTCCTTGACAAAAGACAAATAGCATTTTGCAGCAGTGAGAACAACATTGGAAGAAATCCAAACAATATAATCTTTTATGTTTGTTCCAATAGTTGAGGAAGAAGTAAGATGAAGATGGGGCACCATGGATTCAGCAATGGCTACTGCTAGCAGAGCCCGCATGGTAAATTTGGCATGTCAGCTAACATAAAATACATAACACAGAAGTTGTTCAACTCATCAGACTCAGTAGCTTGAGGGATTCCCCATCTGTTCTTGTTTTGATCGTCTGTTATCTCTTGCAGACGTTCACACAGACAAAGCAGATGTGATGCTCGGGTTTAAGTCTGTATTTTCTCTGTTTTGTCTTGTTGGTCATAACTGACTGCTTTGTTGCAATGCCTGAGACAAGTCCAGTGAAGTTGACTCATAGTATGGCTCAAACCTCACGGTATACAGTATTGAGCATTAAAATGGACAGTGCTGCCTTCAGGTGCTTAATATACGAAAGGCCTGTCTGGTACCACTTCATAAATGTGCACAAATTAGCCAGAAAACATACTGTACATACAGTAACACTCACTCACTCATCGTCTATACCACTTGATCCTGTATCCCAGGAGACTTAGGGCATAACTCTAAAGTTATCATGGTTAAATAACTCCAATGTAATATGAATTTTGTGTGAAAGTAATTTTTAAAAATAGGTTTTCTTTAACTATTTTGACACCCAGAGGTAGTACAGCCCATGCGCAATATCTTTTACAATGTAGATTAAAGGTAATTTTTGGTTTACCTTTCGATAACCTTTACAAATTTAATGTGATTATGGGAAATTTTTTATCTTCCTTTTTTTCATCCATTTTATCTAACTATTTCATCCTGATCCAGAGCCTAGTCCAGGAACACTAGACGCACCATGGGGATGCACCCTGGAAGAAACCCAGTGAAAACTTACATATTCACACCTAGACAAAATTGTACGTTGTTCACTCAATGCCATGTTAACAAACCTGAGGACATGCACAGGATAAAAAAAAAAAAACGTAAATTCCTCACAGTAAAGTAATCTGAACCAAGCAAGGATGGACTGGATTCCATGAAGCTGTGAGATAGCAACACAACTCCTGTGCAACCATGCCACTATTGATCAAGGTACTGTAAATAATTAGATTTCGTGCTGCCGTACTTTAATAAATGTTTCCGTTAGCCAGGACCTTAATGTTGCTTTTTAAAAGTCTTATAGCTTGTAAAGTATTAAAACTATCAGCTAAATATGAAGGGTGTTCAAGTCAAACCTTCTCAGTGAATGGTGCTGTAAAACCTATTGACATTTACAGAAGACTTCAAGTACAGTACGGTGATCAGACTCTTATTCGTTTGCAGTAAAACGTGTCTATGAACGACAATCCCGGCTAAATTGGATCAGAGCCCACTGTGAACATTCAGTGGCAATGCAGCCGATCCAGCAATACAATCATGGCTACGGTGTACAGTACTGAGAAATCTTTCCACCTTGATGATCTCCTAGCACTAGTCAAATGATTGGATAAGTACATTAGTATACTGTTTTGTTCTGATATTCTGCACAATCAAAACTCCCGGTTTTACTTGAACATCCACATTTTTATTAATGGACGATAGCTATATCAATCCAGAATTTATTATTTAAATTATTCATCATAATTTATCTGC
Source organism: Clariallabes melas (assembly GCA_030014275.1). Lineage (NCBI taxonomy): Eukaryota > Metazoa > Chordata > Actinopteri > Siluriformes > Clariidae > Clariallabes > Clariallabes melas. The sequence continues at coordinate 9,459,105 of JAQMYI010000013.1, read as the reverse complement.
AGCTTCAAGCTCATTTTACTGTATATCCAAGGTAATCTGGATGTGGCTTTGAGGGAATGTGTTAAAAAAAAAAAAGTGTGAACATAATATGCGTAGATATACAGTAATATACAAGTACGAGGGCTGTTCTGTATTTGTTGATTAGGTGTAAAGGATTCTGAAGTCTCAGTAAAATTCAAACTCCAATATTTATTGCCGACTTTTTTAATAGCTGCTAATTGAACATTGAGCTGTCCTTGGTTGACTATTTGTAACAAAGAGTTTTTGTATTATACTGTATAATAAATAACAGATTAATAAAGGTTCTATGACTATTACAATCCTCATGATCACATTTCTGAATCAGTTCCTTTCTCTCTGTCGTATAGCATTCTTGGCCTGCTGTAGCTCCTGCTCCAGACGGCACTTTTCCGCCAGCAGCGCCTTCACATAAGTCTCTCTCTGCTGGTCATACACAAGCCACTGCTGGTTCTTCTTCAAGGCCTTTTTTAAAAGCAAACAGAAAAAAGGCAATAAAATTAATCTCATTTTAGAACAAAGATGTTCCCAAGATCATGTCGAGTTTGTTGCGACATTGTAATGTGACAGGTGGGTGAGATTAAACTGCTAGAGATGAAACTGGTGAGAAACCATCTTCGGAGCATGACATCGCACTCACGTCTTTCAGCTGTTCCTGGATCAATGTGAAGTCTCTGGTGGCATCATGGGCATCTGCAGTGCCAGCCTGTCCACAAAGAAAAGACAAAGATCAAATGAGTCGATTCTATTAACAATAATGGACTTTTTGCAACAACAACAAAAATAAACAAGTATAGTTGCAAGCAACGATAAGCGGGCCCAAGCACCCTGCGGCATCGCCACCTGGGTGCACCAGAAAGACAGTGGGCACACTGGGCATGTGCATTTAAAGGGGACATACAAATAACATTATGACATTTTATAATTTCATGTTTAGGTATGCAAAAAGCCCCAGATGCTGAAAAAAAAAGCATCACACTCTGATGTCACTCAATATAATGTCAAGTTATTTACCCGTTTTCGGCATCAGTTTTACCGCATTGTCACAGCTGACCTGTTTGAGATATCAAAGATCCCTCCACAATTTTGCATCCTAAATGTCTTGAGGTCATGTAGGCCCTGTTTAGTGGTGATTGTATAAATCCCCTAGGAGGAGTACATCAAAATCCATTGGGTGTGTTATGCAAACGACCCAAAATCACTGACTTTCTGTTGAGTTGAACCCATGAAGAGCCATATGAACGTTGTTTAGCTCAATGAGCTCTAAATGGGTACCAGGTTCCATGTGCATACATGCAAGTGTGTGTGAGTTATGCAGCAAAATATCTTATGAGGGCCCCGTAACACACCCGGTGCTCAAACTCTCAGGCATTTGAGTGGCAGCAGAGTCTGATGAGTTTTTTGAGCATGTTAAGACCCCCAAAGGCCCTGGATTCTTGGGGGATAAAAAGGGGCTCTCACAAACTATGACGACATAGGGCGGCTGGCATAGTGCTTGCGCCCTAATTAGATACTCTATAGATGTTTCCAGGCATTTATATACACCTAAGGCTGAAGACATTCCACTTCAGTCTCTTATAATTTTCTCTTTACTGTATTTCTTTGTGGCCTTCGGATTCTGACTGACGATGCAGTTTGCATCTTGTGGCATGGTCCAACCATTTAAGTCCTATTCACCTTTTGGAGGTTCATGGTGATGTCATTGACTGTTGTTACCATATCAGTGCCTGGTTCTACAGTATGTACACCAGTTGATTCTTTTTTGTAAGGCATTCCATATTTGTTGCATTAGCTATGTCCAAAGACATGTGTTCAATGGCTATTTATCACTTCACATTTATTTATAAAATACAAGCTAAATATTCACATATCATATACAGTATGAAATACATAGCATTTTCTTTATGGGTTGCTGCCATCTTGAGTGCAGGCTGTGAATTGTTTTCAGAAAAACATAAACATGTTTGTTGAAAATGGTGTTCAGATGCAGGGCACGTGTGTGTTAGACCTACCGGGCTTGTATTTTCTAAAACCTGGCATTTAGCAGAGGAAGCTTCCAGGCTCTTCTTCATCTCCTCTGTCTCCTGTGTGAGAGACTGAAAGAGCTTCTCTCTCTTTTCAGTGTCTGCTTTCATCTGCTTGAGTTCACCATAAAGGCCGAGCACAACCTCATCCCTGTCTGTCCGAAGCAGGTGCCAAAGATTGATGATTTCTTGATCTCTTTCCAGGATCTGCTGTGCGTTTTTCTCTCTTATTGTCTCCAGAGCAAGGATTCTCTTTAAAGTTAAAAGTCCATGAAGAAGGGGAAAAAGGTTAGGAAGATTGTTGCAGAAAACTTTATCTATAATGACACCATGTGGCATAGTTTGAAAATACAATAATCTTGTATACCAGTATGGTGAATTTAAAGTCTACACTGAAAGACCTGGATATTGAAACATGAAATAATGATATTTTTAGTGGGTACCAGACCATTATTTCTTCAGTAACCACTTTATCTTGGTTAGGGTGGGAGTGAATGCAGATCCTATGCTGGGATCACACCACGGCTGGACAACCAGGTTATCTCAGGGCACCAAGTGACAACAACAATAATAATAATAATAATAGTAATAATAATAATAATTTATTGCCATTTAAACTGATTGACATTCGGAAGACTTCAAGCTAAATCCGGTGATGAGACTCTTAGCCACAGTAAAACATCTTAATGGTGCAAACACTAAAAAAGTCTGTACGTCCATGAATGACTATCCCGACAGAGGTGGCTCGGAGGTCACTGCAGTCATTTCTGTGAATATTCAGCGAGTGGAACCCCTGATCTTTGAAAATCAACAGATTTGCAGAAGAACCTTGAATCTGTCTGTGGGAACTGTACACACAATCACCCATAAACACCACATGCACATTACAACAACAGCAAAGTCTCCTGTACAGTCCTCGGCCTGCAATTACCAAAAAGTCTCCTAAATGGCCATAAATTCCAGAGTGACGTAATTGTGGTCCTACTCTTAGGAGTAGGAGTAACAGCAATTCATTAACATTCTTAGAATAAGAAATCACTCTCAACTCCACCAAAATTTCACAGAGCTCTGGAAATGTCCAAACTGGTTTAGGATATTTTTGAGGAAATGGCATTTAGGCTGAGGCGTGGGTGGAGGAGAGACGTTTTGGTTGCGCTGAATGACACAGAGGTCATTAAAACATACCGTTTGAACAAAAATGGCATACATTTTGTGACTGATAAAAGAAAATTTCTTCATAACAGTGAAGATGCAGCTTTGCAACAGTGATGATTTGGGTTTGTCACAGGAGCCATTCTTGAAAACTGGGACAAATCATGTTTTTAATAAAAATAAAAAAAATAAATAGAAAAAACCTTATTATTTCTAAAAACGTAATATATATTGATCCTTATGCCTCCAAGTGGTGCAGTGGTAAAGTGCTCGCCCTATCATCCGGAGATCGCTGGTTCGATTCCCGGGTGATGCTGTAACCTCTCGTGGCCGGAGGTCTGGAGAGAGCTGATTGGCCGAGCTCTCTTAGAGGGGAGGGATGAGAGGTAATTGGTGCTCCCACATTAATCACAGCTCTACAGCCAATCAAGGGCGTCTGTGAGCTCACGCAAGCGGAAGGAGTGGATAGCGCTGTCCTCTGAGTGTGTTATGCCGCCCCGAACGGTGTGTGAGCGAGCAGTTCGAAAAGATGCGGTCGGCTGGCGTCACGTGGTTCGGAGGAAGCACGTGATAGTCTTCGGCCCTCCCGGCTGAATGGTAGTAGTATCCTAGTGATCCTAGTGGCCCCTAGTGACGGGGAGGTATTGGACATGACTAAATTAAGGAGAAAATCGGGAATTTTTTTTTTTTTTTTAAAAACAATAACTACTGATTGAACTCTGACATGTAACATACTGTTTATTTGTGAATATAGCTAATTTAGGATTGCATCTCATTTTTTTTCTATTAGGCTGTTCTTTTATTGACTTCAAATTTGATGGCGTAAAAGGGAAATTACTGTATACTCCTAAACAGTATGATTTCCACCATTATGTTAATCCACCACAGTTATTCAACTCCATTAATGTAATTCTACTAGATACAGTAAAGTCTTCTAAACTTTTGACCTCTATATCTGTATGTGCATATTGATACAGCCAGGTTTCTATCATATCTTCCCAACAATTTATCAACATTGAGACAGCCCTCCATTTCCGTACTCTTTGATTTTTGCTTCAGACCTCAGGAACACAATGTACAGAAGAAGGGACAGACAGATATTTTCACTTGTATGTGGTTGACCACATGTGGCTTAATAGGCTCCTGTACAGCTGCTTCAAATCATGTGGTTGAGAGAAAACTAAAAGCATTCAAAGGCTGTCTCATCCATTATGCATCACTGAACAGTCCTATCTATTATTTAATAGTGTATACGAAGAATCTGATTACTTTCAAATTTATTTAAGGTCACAGCAAATCAGAATGATAAGCTAAATGTGACTCTTTCTGTACTACTGTCCTTAAAAAGAGAGAAAGGGGAAAGTAGGTGCAAATCATCTTAAAATATTGCTGCTTAACCTGAGGTTCATGTTTCCATGTCATATAGAAATGGGTTTTAAAGACACTCAGTGTATTTATATATTTTTTTTAAATGCAAAAATAAGGGAACAATTAATTGAACTTGTGAGTTGAGGGATGTTCCCCTATAATAGTAGCTTGTGATATGTAACTAAGGAGAAAAGACTTTTAATAAGTTTAAAGAATTCTGGAAATATTTCAAAGATAGTGACTAAGCTTGTAAAAAATAACGTGTGTGTGTGTGTGTGTGTGTGTGTGTGTGTGTGTGTGTGTGTGTGTGTGTGTGTGTGTGTGTGTGTGT
>JAQMYI010000013.1:9433872-9448653 GCA_030014275.1 Clariallabes melas | reverse complement strand
ATTTAATTTTGTTTTTAATGACCCGCCCCAACCCGCCCCGCAAATAAAGCGACAATTTCCTTACCCGCCCCAACCCGGGGCGGGCTACCCGCGGGGTCCGCGGGCTAACAGACGACCCACGCATCACTATTGTGTAGTAAAGTTTATTTTGCAGTAAAAACAACTATTCTAAACAGAAGTGCAAAAATATAATTAAGATCTGGGAACCTATCGTCAATTTAAAACTTTTATTTATTAGAACACCACATGCAACATATTTCGTTCTCTTATTGAAACTGAAACCAATAAAAAAAAAAAAAGCCTATGTGCGACTCAAAATAAAAAAAATTCCGTTCCTTAACAAGCTCTCACACTCTTATTCAAAATAAAATAATAAGCAGGTACAGGAGCGGTAATCCTGATGGAGAATAATTCTAATTTCATAAAATCCTCAACAAAACAGAGCTCCCATTCCAATACAGTGGAAAACAGCTCAAAATGGAAAGGATTTTCACCGAGAGATTTATTAATTAGGAGCAATTATAGTTTTTGGCCACATGATGGCAGTGTGGGTAAATGGCACAGGTTTAGTCAAGTGGATTGGCATGCTTTTAAATTCTGTATTCGTGTCAAAGGCGTATGAGACTCACTTTGTCGGACTTAAGAACAAATCCGTCTTACGAACGTGCTCCCAGAACAAAACTTGTTCGTAATTCGGGTACTACCTGTGTACAGTCGATCACTGACCTTCAGTCCAAGACATTCTAGTACCAAGTACACGTATGATCTACCGTGTGTTTGAACATGGGTTTTGTTATGGACAAACAACAGCTCACCACTCAGGTTTCAATCAGGCAGACGACCCTCCCAATCACTCCCCTCCAGGTTCCCCAATCATCACCAACATGGGCGTTTCCCAGTAGGTGGGATCCTCTCTAAGACGCCCCCACTTTCTGTAACACTGCTGTTGGGTGTACACCACAATGAGAGTTTTCTTCTGTGCAACTCGTAGCATGTGAAGCATTCCATGTTTTCATGCAGGCAACTTGTGATTGCCATTCCCTCTCCAGTAGGCCAGAGTGCAAAAATTGTACCATTGCATCCTCTGACCGGTGAAATAACAAACACATTTAAGCAGACTGCTGGCCTTTCAGCTGTGGTTGTGAACCCTGGGTTTAAAGCCTCCCATTTAGGTCATTATGTAGACATCTGTCAGGCTTCTGAAAGCCACAGTTTATTGTGGGCTCTATTTTTATTTTGAACAGGATGTTATTATGGGATAAGGCACATGAACAGGAGGAGCACTGGAGTGGACCACTGATTGAACTCAAAGGAGTATTTACATTTTAAAGCATTTGGCTTGACTAAAAAAAAGCAATTGATGTGATGGAACAAATACTGCTATACAAAATGATTAAGGGGAGGCACACAAGATGCAGAATAGGACACTCAAAAGCTATGCACAAGTTTTTACTATTTGGAGAAAATCCACCACAATGTTCATCGTGCAGAACCCCTCTGTCCATCAAACATATTTTATTCAATTGTAATACTTTTACTCCTTTGAGGAGCTTGTTTTATTCTGTTGAAACTTTTTTAAAAAAGTTTTTTTATTTTTTATTAACAATTATTATTTCATTATGCAGAATGAAAAGGAAATTCTATTCTTGGGAGGAGTGCATGAATCTCAGGGAAGTCAAGGTAAGAACAGTTGTTTTCAGGATGAAGAAAATGTTCCAACATTTCATGCATTCATCTCGAAATGCATTTCCACGTACAAATAATTTCTGGCTCTGCTCTGCAGGTGTGTGGAATAAACATTCTTGCATTTGTTATGATTGTATTGTCACTTGTGTGTTTTTTGTGTCCATAATTGCTGGCATACCATGTTTTTATTTTTTATTTATTTTATTTTTTAAAAACAAAAACACCTTAATTTCTGCAGCAGCACCGTGAAGATAGTAGGTGACTCGTGTGTCTTGAGTGTCTTGATACTGTAGTGTTTCTAACTCCACTTTTCCCCGTTTTAATCTTAACAAGCATGCGATTAAACAATCAGTCTATCAAGAACATTTATTTCATGATGATGATGATGATGAGTTCTTTACAATGCATGGAATTAGAGTTTATAAGCAGGCCTGTGCTGATGTACAATTCTCATAACATGATGGCTCTTGTTTTTTTTTTTTTCGTGTTCTTTTATCGGTTTGCAATATCATTTAATTATATCAGATCTCACAGAAATGTATTAATAAAAACCAATTCAAAGAAATTGTATCCACACTGTGTTTATTGTTGTAACAATATTCTGCATTGCATGTTCACGTGTCAGCACATCCCTGCTTACAGATGATGCTTTTACCTTAGCAATACACTCACTGGCCACTTCATTATGTGCTCATTTCTGCCATTATTCTCCCGGTCAATCATGTTCACTGTCCTCCCCAGGTGTTTCTAATAAAGTGGCCAGCGAGTTTATGCTTAGATCAAATGTAACTCTCACTCTCTTGGTTCTCGGAGCAATAGCTACCTATATTTGATAAAACCCTTACAGTATATTTCTGTTGCATCATCTGTGCCCTGTTTTATCTCCGTGATTGTGCATACTAACCTTATTTTTTCCCATCAGATATATTCTAAATGTTGAATGAGTTCTGTTAATTGGTAAAGCGGCGATTTCTTTCACTCCCAGTCCCTGAAGAAACTTAACCATGCCAACGTGATCAAGCTGAAGGAGGTAATCCGGGAAAACGATCAACTATACTTTGTGTTCGAGTACATGAAGGAGAACCTCTACCAGCTAATGAAAGAAAGGTAACCAATAAAAGGTGCCATAGACTACAGAATACTGTTTCTCAAAATAGATTTTATTATAAGACTATACTACACACCTATACCCCCCCCCCCTTTCTTTTAGATCACGGATGTTCCCCGAGTCTGCAGTGAGGAATATCATGTTTCAGATTCTACAGGGACTCGCCTTCATTCACAAACATGGTATCTTTCACAACATCAGTCTTCATCTTTTTACCAACAGAATCTTCCGTGACATCATTTAACGTTAATATTTTTTTTTTTAAAGTTTAACTTCAGTAAAATAAATATGGTTTTAAAAAATTAAATGTTTATTTATTTATTTATTTATTTTTAATAAAATTAAAACTTTGTCAGAAGCATTTGTGGTTATACAAGTACTGTGCAACAGTCTTAGACACTGTATTATTGTTAGAATATTGTTTCAAATTTTACATTTGTTTATCATGTTTGCATTATGTACAAAACCATAAAATTTTTCCAAGCATAACTTTTTCAAAATAAATCAATAGATAAATAATGAACATGCTGCAAAAGCAACATATTACATGACGGATGGAAACAAAAAAATCATAATAAATAACAATAATAATGTATGCTCCTGGGTTTTGCATGAAAACAGAAGAGCAAGAACACATCCTCCAGCACACTCAGTAAAACCTAACAGCTGATTTACTTACAGTACTGTGCAAAAGTCTTGGACAAACATAAAGAATGCCTTTGAAAACATTTCTACATTAAAAACAAACAAACAAACCCTTCTATTGAGAGCATTAAAGAATAATAACAATGAACATGGTCAATATTCGATGGGAAAACTGCTTGAAAATAATCTGTAGTGTTACAGTAGATGCAGATTTGTGCAGTTTTATGATTAAAACTGCTGGGAGGTTTTACTGAGCATTCCAGACAATATGAAACACTATTTTGTTAACACTTTGTTAAGAAACACTCTTAAAGATGAAGTAATTGATTACATTATAATAAGGAATAGGGAATATCTCCTTTCAGCTCCAGTATTCACTGTGGGTCTAACAGCTTAACACAGACGAGCAGAACGCACTCTTGGCTGGCCACTTTTCCTTGTGCAGAGCTCTAGCGACAAAGTTGTGTTTTTATGTTGGTGTGGCGAGATCCAGGATTCACTATGTGTTGAGTCGCTTGAGCTGGCCGACTGAAGAGGGCTCTTAGTCAGCCTCTTTTCCTCAGTTCATCCTGGGACTGGAAGTCGGCCATCCTGCGAGTTCCTACTACGACAGAGTAGTACTTTTTTATGCCGTGGCGGTGATATCCTGGGTTCACTACGTGTCTAGCTGTTTGAACTGAAGGGCGAGGAAGTTTACTGCTCCAAAATGTCAGCACTTTAGCACTAATCTGACTATAAAGCATATACTTTTGATCTGTCTAAGTTTTAATGCCATGAGACAACGCCATGATTTCTACCAGAACAAACTTTAAAGAACTTAAGATGAAACAAGCTTTTAGCAAATGTGTATCTAAAGAACCTTGTATAAAATCTTGTTCTTCTGGCCAAGTCGAATTTATAATCTGATATTCATTTGTTTATCCATTTGTTTACATTATATTTATAACTTTATATTTTATTGGTTCATATAAATTGGTTGAATGTTTAATATGTTTCTGCCATGAAATGGTAATAAAAAAAAAAAAACACCTTTAATGCTAAAGATATATTGCTGCACATACAGTAAGTTTCCTATGAATTTGATGTTTCTAGCTAAGTGCTGATTTAACTGTCTATCCTGTCTATAGGCTTTTTTCATAGAGACTTAAAGCCAGAGAATCTTTTGTGCATGGGTCCTGAGCTGGTGAAAATCGCTGACTTTGGACTAGCTCGAGAGATCCGATCTTGTCCTCCTTACACTGAATATGTATCGACAAGATGGTAACTTTTACATTTTTTTTTCCTTCTCCAATTTTTCTTTTCTTTGGATGAAAGTGATATATCATAAACATGTAACCTCACCGGTTATCCAAAGTCCCTCCAATATCCAATTTCCCATACATTAAGGTATCGAGCTCCAGAAGTGCTCCTGAAGTCCAAAAGCTACAGCTCTCCTATAGACCAGTGGGCCGTAGGGTGCATCATGGCTGAACTCTACACACTCAGACCTCTGTTTCCTGGCTCCAGTGAGGTGGACACTATTTTCAAGATCTGCCAAGTTTTGGGAACTCCCAAAAAGGTAGCAGGGAAATCAATGCTTGGAATTACATTATACAGCAGACCTAGATTAGTAAAAAAAAAAAAAAAATCTAACATTTTAGAAACAATATATTGAAATTATATATTGTTAATTGTGCTTTTGATGTTTACCTGGACCATGTAGAATGACTGGCCTGAAGGGTCCCAGCTGGCTGCCTCCATGAATTTCCGCTGGCCACAGTGTGTGCCCACCAGCCTAACCACCCTGATTCCCAATGCCAGCTCCGAAGCCATTCAGGTGATGAGAGACCTGCTGCAGTGGGACCCTAAGAAAAGACCAGCAGTTGGTCAGGTAAAACAAAGAATAAAAATAAACAGAATGCAAGCATGTTAACTTTACAACATTTTGTATAAAAGCTCCAGATTTCTGGTAAAAGTAAATTTTTCCCCATAGAACCAGCAGTTTAACCAATCAACATATGAACTGATTCGGCCCTGTAAGCCCCACCCTGTCCCCTGTCTCGCATTAATAATGTTTTGGCCCCATTCGATTTTCTCACTTGAACGTTAACTGGAAATGGAGTAAATGGAGAGTGTTTCGAGTTCATTAATGCATAACAAAATCTACTGATGTATCAGGGGCGTTAAAGTCGAACCCGAACCCGATGAAATTTCTCGTAAGTGAATACATAAAACCAATCAACATTTACAGAGGACTTCCAGCACATGTGATGTGACTCCTGGCCACAGTAAACCATTTGAATGGTCCAGATATTTTAAAAGAAGGACGTACATCCATGAGTAATGATCCCCCGAGGTGTATCGGAGCCCATTGTAGTCATTAACGTGAACATTCATAAAGAGGAACGACTGATCCCTGAAAACAGATGGATAACAGATGGCCGCCAACTTGAAGAAGAGAAGCATGCCTCTGAAGACTGTACACACAATTATTCATCAACACCATTTGGACATTACCACATCTTCCATATAGTTCTGAACTCAAACTCCAAACCATTCCCAAGAGTTTTAATGTTCTCACCGTGTTTAGAGGGTTTCCTCTGGATACTTTGGTTTCCTCCGAAGTACCCAGAGGAAGTGTTAGATTAATCAACATACAGACATATTAATTTGTTAAATATAAAACAGTTTGGAAATTACAGTGCCAAGAAAAAAAGTATGTGTATTTTTTGCTATTTCATGGTTTTCTGCATTAATTTGTAGTATTAATAAATGGTAGTGAAAAAAAAAAAGTGAACCCTTGGAATTAATAACTGGTTGACCCTCTTCTTGGCAGCATTAACCTCAACCAGTCGATTTCTGTAGCTGTGGATCAGACCTGCACATCGTTCAAAAGGAATTTTAGCCCATTCTTCCTGGCAAAACTGCTTTAGCTCCGTCATATTCTTTGGACATATCAATTAGTTTTTTTTGGCGGGAGGGGGTGAATAACTCAAGGATTCACATTCTTGTTCCACTAGCACTATGAGATTGTTATGGTTCTCAATAAAGACATAAATTATCTTTTTTTTTTTTTTTTTTTTTTTAAAGCATATTTATATTTAGGTTAACATACTTTTTCTTGCCATTGTTGTTTGACTTTTCCAACCTGTGCCAGCTCCATATCTCTAAAGTGATATTTAAAACCTTTACTTGGATATCAGTCCACAGCCAAGTGCTGCCTGTTTATCTTGTCATTTTATTAAAATTTTTTTAAATCTAAGTTCATGGTTAGGGAGAATGTTTGTTTTTCATTATTATTGGTTTTTACTTTTAAATAAAGTTCACTGATATTTTAAATAAAAAAAAATGAGTCAGTTATGATAACTTTCATAATTGAGCTGCTTGAACCACCACTCGCCTGAGTCAATCATGTTTTATACTATTTCAAAAATCACATTAAAACATTAATTTGAGTTAATTGAATAAATTAAGAGAATCACCCAGCATTAGTAAAGCATTAGTAAATGCTTTTTATTGCATTCATTTGGGAAACCTTTCAGGAGGAAAAAAAAAAGGGTCAACAGGAAATGGTCACATTTAAAACACATTTCAAATCCACAGTGTTCAGACAAGTCCAGCCCATTTTTATATCTACAGTGAAAGTATTGACACATTACAAAGCTCATACAAAAGACATTAGGGAAGCAATTTGTCAATGCACTGTATAGAAAATGTACTGTTTATTAATATGTACCGTGTTTTAACTTGTACCCAGCTCCCTTCTGCTCATTTTTTTTTTTCAGTGTTGGCAAGTCTGAGTTCTGATGCTGCATTCCACCACTGCAGTGTTATGTAATATCATCCTTTTTGAAAATGTGATGATGTAAACTGATTTCATGTTGCACCAAAAATGTTGTTGCACAGTCTCAGCAGAGTTCAACACTAAAATCACTGTTGTTCTTGATGAATCCCAGGTCCTGCGCTATCCCTACTTTCATGTGGGTCAGGTCCTAGGCGCACCACAGCAGATCCAGGATCAAGGACAAACTCAGCCTCCGCAACTCAGGCCTGACCATTGTCATCAGATCCCACCTATCACTTTACCTGAAACAGCCCATAAACTACAACACGTTCCAGAGCCACCTAAAAGACTAGGAAAGGCAGAGGTCAAGACGGACAGGACGGTGCAAAGCCGATTCCCTATAATACATGACAAAGGCTTGCAGAGCAAGGTGAGTGAGTTTGTTTGGAAATGTGAAACATCTGTTTTCAAAATTGAATGGAACCTGAATGTATTGGCCAGCTTAATAGGAAGATCTGTACCCCTGCCCGGTCATGCTATTACATTGCCAATGATGTGGATGCAGTGTAGCACCTAAATCATGCATATACAGGTTAAGAGTCTCAGTTATTGTTTGTATCAAACATTAGAATGCGGGAATATTAATATTAAATAAATATTTTTGCCATATGGATTGTTAATTTCATTTTGGGTATATCATCAAAATGTATAATATCTTAAAAAACAAAAAAAAATCATAAGTAATGAACAAATTTGAAATTCATGCTGTTGGTATTTATTTAAAAAAATGCCTATTTAAGTAACTAATTAAAGAGATCCTTAAAGTTTGTTTTTAGGCACTTCAGCCTATTAAATACTAGAGAATCATCCTGACTTTGTCATTAAACTAGATACACACAGAAGTTAAAGCAACATACACTAAGTGGTTTAACTGGAGGTTTAAAAACAGCAAAGTCTCACAGAATAACACTGCAGCTGCATCCTGCAATTTAGCCAGGGTTTAGAGATGGATGAAGCTGTACCACTTGCTGTATTAATAGTAGATACCTGCATAGCTGCTCAAGATTTTACAGCAACACTTGGGGATATTATTGATCAAGGTGCTTATTTAGCCCAACAGGTTTTTTTAACGTCAAGGTGTACAAGACTCACTTTGTCTGACTTACGAACGAACCCGACTTACGAACGTTCTCCTGGAACGGAACTTGTTCTTATGTCGGGGAATTTCTTTTTTGGATATTTGAGGATTTCAGTTTTTTTTTTTTTTTTTTTTTTACATCTGTGTACCATCCTGAAATTAATGTCTTCTAGGTTTAATTACAAAACAAAATTAATAATGGTAATATACTGTATATATCATACAATATGTAGTTGTGATTGCTTTTATATGATATTGTACAGTATGTGTAGGTTATTTAGATTTTTTGTCTGTCTGTCTGTCAGCTTACTCCAGAACCTGAGAATGCAAATTTGTCTAGCAGTTTATCGAAACCTAAAGCAGGCCGGAGGAGGTGGGGTTATGCGACCGGTGTATTAAAGAAAGAGGACTGGGATGATTATGAGGACATGGATGCTAAAATCACCCCTCTGAATAAACCTGTTTTTATTAGCAAGGAAAAACAGCTTCAGGAAGACAGCAGCGTCAGCAGGTAATTTGGTTGCCCTGAGCAATAATTTGAGAGAAAATGATTGATGTTATTTAATATTATAAGACTCGGATAAATCTGGAAAAAAAAAAAAAAAAAGCTGGGGTGTAATTAAGAGTGCATTTGACTTGCATTCAGGCAATCAGGGTCAGGGGTGGCTCAGTGGTTAAGGCATTGAACTATGGATTGGAAGATCCTGGGTTTAAACCCCAGCACAACCAAGTTGCCACTGTTGGGTCCGTGAGCAAGCAAGGCTCTTAACCTTCAATTGCTCAGATGTTTAAAAAACAAAATAAATAAAATAAAAAGAGATAAAATGTAAGTTGATCTGGATAAGGGTCGTCTTCCAAATGCTTAAATGTCAATGTCAATTTTATGCTTCTGATATTAATACCACCAAAATGTACCATGTTATGCAGGTCTGCATGGAAAGACATTACTAACACTATAAAATCTCAAGTAGAAGTCATGGGTCAACATACAGACATTATACATGCTTCATCTCAATTACTGTTTTAGTTTCTTGGCACACTAGTTAGAGACTGTATTACTCAATGCAGGCTTGGAAACGTTTTGGACTTCAGTCTATCCAACGCCAGGAGAGAAGGAGCTACAAATGTAAATAACGTGCTGCCCTTCCAGGAGCCATCCAGGACGGCGTCAGCCAAACAGCATTACCTGAAGCAATCAAGATATTTACCAGGTATTTACAACTGCCATCGCAGCTAAATCACTCAAACTCGCTATGTAGCTCACTGTTAATGTTTCTACATACGTAATGTATTTTAATGCTGAAAATTTTTTTTATCCGAATAGATACAATACGAGCATGTACATGCTGCATATAAACTTTAAAAAGAGCTTTAAAAATCCAAATGTAAATTTGCTAATGTGTGATAGTAGAGGAAACAAAAAATGAAACAGTAATGGTTCCCTGTGCTTGGAATAGGAGTGAGAGCTGTGCAGAGGTGCATAGTACGGAGTCAGACGGTACCTTATTTTTTGCTGCCTCGGCTACTATATTGAATGAACCATAGGGGGAGTAACAGCGCTAGACTAGACCACAGTTCTGCCAAGGTACCTGAACAAATTGCCATAACTCTAAACCCATTACATTTAGTACCTGTATCAAAAGGATACAATACTAATAAATTACTCAACTCACAGGATAGCTAGTGGCAATTTCATCTGAATTTAGTATTTAAAAGAAAACCAGGTTGTTGCAGCAGAGAGAATGTCTAATATTAGAATGTCTGTTTAGGCACAAATTGTGTAGCATGGAACATGACACAGTGTCTATGAATGTCGCTCTGTTCAGATGTGAGGGGGTTTATTTATTTTGACAGCATGAATTCGTTTCATTCTTCCCAGTTCACCATTTTTTGCAAGCCTGCACTGATTAACCCTGTAATCGGCAAAACATTCTCAGACTGAATAAAAACGTCAAAGAAGGGTACTTGCAGATGTACAGGGATGTAAGCAGAATGTGTAATATTTGTAAATCACAGATCCACCATTAGAGGATCTTCATCAGTTATTGAACATGGAGTACATTTTATTAAAAAGTCTGTTATAGAGTTCAGCCCAAATTTTATTTGGCTTTCATGCAGTTTAACAAATAATAATGTTAAAAGGCTGCTGTAATCACACAGTCTGAACTGCTTTAAAATAAAAAATAAAATAAAAATTGATGGCTTTGTTCTGGACCTGAAATGCTTCAGAAATCATCTAGTTATTTTATAAGTAGACTCAACAGGCATTGAGTCTATAGTTATTTATAGACTTCACTGTAGAACAACTGCAATTCATGCACTCTTTCCAGAAGAGGGTGTTAGCTCTCCATCTGGTATTACAGTATACAACACCCTAATTCAAAGCAGTAACACGATTTAACATAATATGCTTTAAGTTCCATAATCAAATTGCGTCATTTTAGTTTGTCCTTACCTTCATTTCATTAGCTTGTATATGTTAAATCCTTACTTTTGACAGGGTTAAGCACAAAGAAGAATATAGCAGTTAATGCAGCAAAGGACTACAGTGGGAACATGTGGGAGGGCAGCAGAGTTCCTGTCGGAGGGACGCTTCCTGTCAGGGGCAACCACGGTAAGAGACAAACACTGTGTGTATTTTTGTGCCACTCTTTGTCAATGTGGTATCAGTTAGAATACCGTGATGTCTTAATAGATAATATTCGTTAACGGGCATGGAAACATAAAAAAATCTCATCAGGATTGTTTTTCACTGCATACTGCTTTTGTAGTAGAAAGTCTTAAAACATTTATGATTTATTTTTTTTCATGTGGCAAATGTGAAATATGTTGCAGGTGTGCGTACAATCGGATACTTGCCCTCAGTTTATAAGAATGAGATTGGTTCAGGTGGCCAAAGAGTGCATCTCGCGCCAGTTGATTCAACACTTTCAAGTGAGTTACAGAACCGGATATCACATATTTATTTAAATGAAAGTCATAACACACTTCATCTAGTTATGTAAGAAATAGGGGATAGGATAGGGGATGCTGTTATAGGGGGGAGAAAAAAAATCACCATTCATGGTGCGGGTGTTGCTCTAGGTATGATTACTAGCATGAGCTCTCAGTTGAATAGTTACAATTGTGAACACACATTTTTTTTCTGATTCTGGTTAGTACATGTTATTGTAATTGTTTATGCCTCAAAAGTGTAGAAAATAAACATTAAACTCGGTTTTTGGGACCTGGACATTGGTATTTTTAAACGTATTTATTTATTTTTATTGGCAAAACAGGCAAGTTTACGTTTTTATGAATTTGTAATAAAGTAAAATTAAAATGTACATATTTATAATAAAGTAACATGTAAATGACAAAATATTTAGATGTGATTTATAACTGAATGAATGGTTTTCATTCTGGAATTTTCTTCAGGATCAATCCATTCATCTATCCATCCAATTGTACAAACACAATTTACAAGCCGAATTCCATAAAAGTTGGGACGTTTTTTTTTTTATTAATTAATTTATTTTTTATTCACTGCTACAGGTCTCAAAGTTGGGACAGGGGCATGTTTACCATGATGCAGCATCTTTGAAATCATCTGGGCATTGAGGTTATGAGTTTCAGAAGTTTTGGTGTTGGAATTTGGTCCCATTCTTGCCTGATATACAAATAGTTTGTGGTCGTCTTTTGACGCATTCTTCGTTTTTTTTTTTTTCCCACATTTAAAAAAAAAAACGTCCCAACTTTTCCGGAATTCGGGTTGTAGTTTCTTGAGGTCACCACAATATGTAACTCTCCATCATCTTCATAGCGGTAGTGGAATTCACTACCAGTGACTATATCCTGGTAGAAGAGCTTGCCTTGCCTTGAATAAAAAAAGATGAGAATCCATGATGGCGCATTGTCCTTCACCAGAATCCTAAACAGCTCCACAAAGTTGTTAGCTTTGTGATTGACCAGGAAGCTGCAAACCACTGCGACTATGCTATTCTAAGTCACTTTCTCCTTATTATTGGGTAGGATCATGCTCTGGGGTCCATTTACAGGATGGAAACATGGATAAAACCAGATACAAGCAAATTATGTGCTTGATGCTTCTTCTACAAATTATAGGAATAGCTTGAAACTAAAGAGAAAAGGATCTGTATTAGACCGGCAGAATCAAAGCTAAAACTTAATCCAACTGAAAACTGTGTCGTGACTTGAAACATGAAAATTGCTGTCTACAAATGCTACTAGCACTGCCCATTTAATGTGGCTTGTAGAGACACATCTGAGACAACTCCTCTGTAATTGCTGCAAATATTGACCCTGGGGCAGTGGTGCATACTTAACATTTAAGCATTGTTTAGAAGTTTTTTTTTTTTTTCCCATTTTTTTTTTTTAAATTAATTGTGAAGTCTAAATAATGTCCAGCTATACTCTTATCAAAAATGTATCCAAACCTTCAGATGTGAGAATTTTAACCGTGCTTTGTTATAGTATGTAATATGATTTAGAATCATCGGCATCCTAAACATGTTACACGTGTACCTGGGGGGCAAGTTTAAGAGGAGCCAAGGAGAATATGCCAACCGGCGATCAAACAAAGAAGTTCTATTTTTGTAGTTGTCCAAACCAGAATTTACAAAAAAGGAAAGTCTTAGTTTTACTGTAGTAGGGAGAATTAAAGTATTGAACTCAAATACAATGTAAAAACCTTATTTCATTCAGGGGTTTAATACTTTACTTGACTTTTAATAACGGTTTAATACTTTACTTGATTTTTTATAACGGTTTAATACTTTACTTGATTTTTAATAACGGTTTAGTACTTTATTTTTAGTAACGGTTTAATACTTTACTTCACTTTTAATAACGGTTTAGTACTTTACTTGACTTTTAATAACGGTTTAGTACTTTATTTTTAGTAACGGTTTAATACTTTACTTCACTTTTAATTACGGTTTAGTACTTTACTTGACTTTTAATAACGGTTTAGTACTTTACTTGACTTTTAATAACGGTTTAATACTTTACTTGATTTTTAATAACGGTTTAATACTTTACTTGATTTTTAATAACGGTTTCATACTTTACGTGATTTTCATTCAGGGGTTTCATACTTTACTTGATTTTACATAAAGCAAAATTGCAATATTATGCAGAACCATCTCACATTGCCTTATTTCTGTAATGAAGAAGTCACACATGTGCATTTAATCAGTCAACGTTCCAGATCCCTAAATTCCCAGAAACACAGTTATATAGACCTTGAGAAATGCCTTTCACAGACTTAATTTTGCACACCTGGGAATACTCCTTGCTTTGACATTCAGTTTCATACACAGATCCTACACCCTGAATGTAAATGTTCCAGTCAATGTCAGGTGTTTTTGCACTTCGTCTGCACAGATGTCTTAGCATTATGTGTATGTTTAAACATCTATTATATGTAATTAGTGCTTTTACTCACAGGTATTTAGGGTTTAATGTTCCCCCTGGGGGATAGAGCTGTATTTAATTGTTTCCTTTTATCTTGTCTATCTTAGATTATGCAACATGGAAATCAAGCAGGTCAAATAGTCACACGGGCACGTCATCCTACGTGCCGTCTCCCACCAAGAGCACACCCGGCGTCCGAGTTCGGCCTCCTCTGCAGCCTGTTCACGGTCGCACCGACTGGTCAGCCAAATACGGCCAGCGCTAGGCTGTTCTTAGCACAAGCGCCGCTTTTGCCAACCCCACGATTTTCAAAATATACAGCAATAATCTTTTACATTCCTCTGTGTAAATTTTGTCTAAATTTTTTATATTGATTTTTGCAAAATATGCACAAAATTCTCAGTGGTCATGTCAATGTGTGTTGCAAATTTCTCTTTTATCCTGCATAATCTCTGGGGGAAAAAAAGAGTATGCATTAATATACAATGTACATTTGCAGATATTAAAGGTCTTAATTTTACATTTTTTAAACTGTATTTATAGATGTCTCCTTTTGTCAGTCTTTTCCTCCTGTATATTAGGCAGTGTTTGTTAACATGGTGTTAATTGATTGAATACTGACATGCTTGTCACTACCTTAAAATTGTTTCGTTTTGAATGCATTTTAAAATGAAAATAAAAAAAAACATCTTGACCAAAAGTACTGTAAGTGCCAATCACTTTGTTTGTGCATAGTAAACCTGTGAACAGAATTCCTGGGGTATAGTGGGGCAAAAAAGTATTTAGTCAGCCACAAATTGTGCAAGTTCTCTCACTTAAAAAGATGAGAGAGGCCTGTACTGTAATTTTCATCATAGGTATACCTCAAGTATGAGAGACAAAATAATAAGAAAAAAAAATCCAGAAAATCACATTGTAGGATTTTTAATGAATTAATTGGTAAATTCCACGGTAAAATAAGTATTTGGTCACCTACAAACAAGCAAGATTTCTGGCTCTCACAGACCTGTAACTTCTTCTTTAAGA
>JAQMYI010000013.1:9371995-9384481 GCA_030014275.1 Clariallabes melas | reverse complement strand
ATCTATCTATCTATCTATCTATCTATCTATCTATCTATCCATCCATCCATCCATCCATCCATCCATCCATCCATCCAATCAGTCTCAGCAGTCCATGTGAGACGAGCCTTAGTGTTCCTTTTGGTCAGCAGTCGGTTTCACCTTGAAACTTTCTCATATTTGCCATTTTATCCAGTCTCTTTCTTATTGTTGAATCATGAACACTATCCTTAACAAGTGAGGCCTGCAGTTCTTTAGATGTTGTTCTGGTTTTTTTATGAGCTGCTGGATGAAGCGTTGTTGTGCTCTTGGAGTAATTTTGGTAAGCCAGCCACTATTCCAAATTTCCTACTTTTGTGGATGATGTCTTTCATTGTGGTTCGCAGGAATCTTAAAACCTTAGAAATGGCTTTATAACCATTTTAATACTATTACATATCAGTTATTTTGTTTCTCTTCTGTTCTTGAATTTCTTTAGATCACTGCATGATGTGTTGCTTTTTAAGTTCTTTTAGCATGCTCCACTTTGTCAGAAAAGTTCTATTTAAGAGGATTCTTGATTCAACAGGTCTAGCAGTAGTTAGGCCTGGGTTACTTTACTTTTTAACTTACGGCTAGGGAGGTTTAGGCACCTTTGGTTCTTAAAAAATGAAATAATTATTTAAATTGCCATTTTGTATTATCTTTGTGTGATATTAAAATGTTTTTGCTGACCTGAATCATTTAATTGTGACAAATATCTTATACATCTCTAATGATATAAATAATATAAATCGGGAAAGGTCAAATACTATTTTTTCACAGCACTGTAATTGTAATTGATTGTGAATCCTTTCCCTGAAAGTAAAGATAAACATGGAGGTATGGTATGCTTTCATTTCTTATGCCATTGCCCTTTAAAATGATCATTCTTTTAAAAGTTTCTCTTTTGCTTTAATTTGAAATGCATGTGCTCGCATGGATATCTTTTGCAAATGTCTAACACTTTGAGAAAAACTCTGCCCTTGAGATGATAATTTTTTTTCACTAAATTATCCCTTTCTCACAAATCCAGGCAACAGTCACCCATACCTTTTCTCAGTGGGTGCAGCAGCCAGTGCACGTAAGTCCAGTAGCCTTGATGATTACAATTCTTAGCAGGACTACATTCTAATAATATATCTAGTGCAAAACAGTAAAACAAGTTGTTTCTAATATAAATACTCTTGTCAACATGGTGTCTTAGTGGAAGCAAAGTCACCCCACTGTCTTTGACTAAGCTGAATTGCCCCTAGGTGTGAATGAGTGTGGGAATGTGTGTATGTGGTGGGCTGACTGGCACCCTGACTGGTATCATAGTGGCGGCTGTACAAGCCTCTGGAGGCAGTGTTATCATCAGGGGTTGCTTCAGTTGGTCATGTCTAGGCTCAGTAATGTTACGTGACAATAATATTAAGTCAAATGACAACCTGAAAGTATTGAATAACCAATGGATTTTCCCTGATGGCATGAGCATATTCCAGCCCTTGTAATGTGGTTTGCACATGTTTTGGCCACCACAATTCTCACCCTGATCAAAACTAAAGTCAGTCAAATGAAATATTTTTTTAGCTAGACAGTCTATATGAAACATGAATCTACCACTCAGCTCACTTGTGTTGTGGACAGTATTGTACTTGCACTCATGTTTGCTTTGGCCATCCTAGGTCCCCTACGTTTGGTTAACATTTTTAACCTGGTTTTATTGTAACCAAGACTTTGTTATGTACACAATGGAGTATACGAGGTAGTATCAAAAAGTTTCGAGATTCACGCTTCACAGATCTGGTTGGTTTTGTCCTCCCTCAGATGCCTTAAAACCTGGCAATAGAATTCGCTATTGATGGTCTGGAGCCTGGGGACAAATTCTCAATGCACAATGCCGCGAACGTAGATGATGATCATGCACTTAATCAAGCTTTGGACGTGCATCGCCTTTTCGGTCATGGAGATGATGGGCTCGTCCACTGTGAAGACAGTTGTTATTGTTTTGTCTCAGGGTCACAACCATACACCCATGTTTCGTCACTATCAGTGACCCTCATCATGAAGGACAGGTCATCCATGGCACACTGACGGAGTTCTTGGCAGACTTCAACTTACACATGAGGATTGTCTGGACTGTTTCATAAGACACACCAGCAATGGCAACAATGTTGGGGATATTTTTCCGACGATCATCCTGCACAAGTTGCCGAATGGTTTTGACATTTTCAGAGGTTGAGCTTGTTGAAGGTCATCCTGATCTCTCGTGGTCTTCCATTGATGTTCTTTCACTCTTGAAGCATGCATGCCATCTCAAAAGACTCATTACAGAATTGCCGTAAACTTGCCAAGTCGTGTCAAAAGACTATGTGGCAGATTTGCCCAGCTTCACGCAGAATCTCTCATTCACTCATTCTTCTTACTTGCTGTCAATATACTGTACCCTGCTACTGTCCGTGGAGCCTTGTGCTGCCATCTGTTGGCATGTTACAAAACAAGTCTCAAAACTTTTTGATACCACCTCATATTAAAGACTAGTTATTATTAAGGGCTTTAATACACATTTTAGGACAATGTGTATATGTGTGTGTGTTTTTTTTTAACCAAAGGGATCCTCTGATATTTTACTGTTGCTACAATTAAAGTTTCTTCAAATAGAGCTTTAAAAGTGTGATCAAACTTTTATCCAAGCACACAACCTTTTTTGGGGGCTAAACCCATCCTTTCAGAAAAATTATTCCAGTAGCACATTTAATAGGAAATCAAAAATTTACATGTAAATTTTTAAATATCTAGCATAGTCCAGTACAGAGGACAGTGCATTGACTTTATAAATAAACAAATAAAATGTACTGCTTCTGTCCAATGTTGTCTGAATGCTCATGTTAAACTACATGAATCATTCTGTCCCAACATTGGCTATAGGGCAGTCACAGATTGGCCCAGCAAAGAATCTTCCTCCAGGTAAGCTAATTCTTTCAATCTCAGAATGAGTGTCCCATTTAAATCGCCTTATCACTATAAACTCTGAATGTTGCATTTCTCCAAAGCATTCAGAGGTGGCTCACACTATGCCGGTAGATTCTCATCTCGTGTCAACCCAGGTAAAACATTTTTATTCTCTAGTGGGGACTTTTGCGAATTTAAAGATTGCCACAACTAACATGCATAATGAAAAATTAAAGTCTGATGAAAAATTATAGAAAATATGCACTGCACCCATGCAACTCAAGGAAGTACTTTAACTTTCTGTGCATTTTATTGATTAATAGCATTTGTGGCTGAAGTATTCTTTAAAAATAACTTTCTTAACAGGCCTTGTCTCTTCTGTGCCTTGTTGCTTCATTACAGTCTGTTGCACTAACGACAGTGTATTCTTTATTTAATTAGCCTCATGAGACACCCCTTGTCCTTATATAAGAACAAGACTTTTTTTTTTTTTTACACTATATTGTGTGTACATCCTTGTAAAAGTCTCATATGAGGACCACTGGGTACTAAGCATCTGATCAAGTTATCAATAGTTAGAGTATGGTCTAGCAGTTTGGATCCAAAAAGGTTAAACAGTAGATATTATATAACTCTCATTTTCATCATGAGTTGGATCTACTATCTTGCCATTCACCCAAACATGTTTTTTTTTCTTAGTGCTTTTGAATTAAAGTAGACATATTGTTTTGTTTTGGCCACAGGAGCTCGCAGACTAGATACCTCTAATAGGAGACCACCATCAGCTCCTGCTACCTCAGGTTTGCCTCTTTGCCAATATACTGTAGACATGCAGTGGAAACACTGACCAAGATCATACATTTTACATATACATTACCAGTCAAAAGAATAGGCACACCTTTTGATTCCATGATCTTTCTTGATTTTTTTTGTCTATATATAAAACAATTAAGTCAATGTTCAATCAAAATATGCAATAATCTCCGTTTGAACAGTTGATATTGAGACGTGTCTGCTACAGTACATATGCTCTGTAAAACCTCCATAACAGTTCTAGGTGCTGTAAATTGGTGATTTTTGTCAAAGATGTTTTGTTAGCCCAAAACATTCAAGCTAAATTTTTCGCAATACCTGACATTTAATCATTGTAAACAGTTCCTGTCAGTTAGGATCACTTCTTTTAACTTTTTAAAAAGTGAAATGTCAGAATAATCGTAGATAGAATGAGTTATTTCAACTTATATTTTTTTCATCACAATCGAAGTGGCTCAAAAGTTTAAATACATTTAGTAAATATTTGTTAATATTGCCTTTGAATTGTTTAACTTGGCTCAAAAGTTTAGGTATCCTTCCACAAGCTTCTTAAACCATTTTTTTCACAACTCTGGACGGATGCTTGGGATCATTGTGCATTTGGAAGACCCATTTGCGACCAAGCATTAACCTCCTGGCTGATGTCTTGATCGGAACTGATGTTGCTTCAGTATGTGCACATAATCTTCCTTTTACATGGTACCATCTATTTTGTGAAATGCATCAGTCCCTCCTGGAGCAAAGCACCCCCACAACAAAAAATACCTCATTGTTGGAACAATTTGTAAAACATAGTTGCGATAAGTGGGCCCAAGCACCTGCACCCAGGCGCACCACACAGCCTGCATGCTTTTTGAGCATGTTAAGACCTCCAAAAATGCACATGCATTTAAAGCAGACATACCAATAGCATTATGACAATTTGTGAATGGGGGAAATATATGTCAAGAACTTCAAAACCCCCAGATGCTGGAAAAAAAGCATCACATTATGATGTCACTCAGTTCTTTGAATGCGATGTTACACAAAAAGTTATTAACTGCTTTTCAGCACAAGTTCATCATGGTTGACCTGGTTGAGATATCAAAAGTCCCTCTGCAATTTTACATCCTCATGCTGTGAGATCACGTACTGTCGGCCTGGTTTGGTGGCGATCGTATAGGAGGAGTGTATCAAATTCCATTAGATGCATTTTGCAAATAACCCAAAATACCTAACTTCCTGTTGAGTAGAGCCCGTGACATGCAATGCGAAAGTTATTCAGCTCAATGAACTTTGCTCAGGCATCCTAATGGCAGCAGATTCCAACCTATCTGCCAACTTTTATGACTTTTTGTGTGTGTTAAGAGCCCAAAAAAGCCCCAGA
This sequence comes from Clariallabes melas, assembly GCA_030014275.1. Classification (NCBI taxonomy): domain Eukaryota; kingdom Metazoa; phylum Chordata; class Actinopteri; order Siluriformes; family Clariidae; genus Clariallabes; species Clariallabes melas. The sequence goes on along the minus strand of JAQMYI010000013.1, from coordinate 9,379,371 downwards.
TGCTGGGAAAGAAAATAAATAAAAAAAGGGGGGCCCTCACACACTATGATGACATAGGGCTGATGTCATAGTGCTTGGGCCCTAATGAAGGTACAGTAAACAAACAATACATCGCAAGTATAAACACCATAGGACCACAAAGCATATCATACCAAAAGAAGGAACGCACTCTGAGCATTTAAGTGTCATTTGATTATGCAAAACTGGCAAAGAAACTTTGCTCATGCTAGCCTTTCATTTCCTGTACTCTCTCAGAAAAAAAACAGGCATAAATGTCCTGTTTTTTTAATTTAATGCTTTACATCTTCTTCTGTCCTCCTCTCTCTTCTCGCTTTCTTCTGCTTTGCATTGTTGTGCAGTTTTAAGTCGGGTCCAGCCGGTCCAGCCTGAGAGGAGCCAACAGACCGGCCACACCAATCCTGGTAAGTATTTGCAGCCCTGAGTGTGTGTTTTCCTGCACACTCTCTATAGACTTATATATCAAACAGCATGTACAGTACTGTATGTGTGAATGTCCATGGGTGTCAAAAAGGACCAGATACATTAGGTTAACTATTTAAACACTAAGTACAAAGCAATAAAATATCCAATTTGACACACATTACAATGGCCTTTGAACTGGACATAGTCCTGGATGATGTTTGGAGCCAGATACTCATTGTGCAAATATGATCGTGTCAGTTTGAATTCCCTCAATTTTTGAGGTTTGAATTACTGGACTGAATTTTACTCGAAACAGATGAATGTTATTTATAATAGATTTTTTGTCTGTCAATTTGTTTGTAACCAAAATATTTCTTCAGGGAATTATTGTTTTTATGTAATATACAGTAAATAGATTTAATTCAGTACTATGCTTTTGCTTTTATTAAGTTCTTATGGTACCACGACAGAGAACTTCTAAAACTGCGTAGCGCATGATAAAATAAGCCATCTGGATTTCTTCCTTCGTCTGCACTTTAACTAATGCAGCAGACTAACTTCTTGCCATTCCCCAGAGCAAAATTCCAAGTGTATATTTATTAAGATAACATCCATTGATTGAGATGAATGAGTGGTCACACAAACATGATGTGTTTTAACCTACATGCAGAAGTGAGCAAAGACGTTTAGATGTGAAGATGTCGTTTGGCGCCAGATTCACTAATATTGCAGATTCATTAGAGTTATTTGTAATTATGAATGTGAACCCTCATGCCATGAAAATCCAATTTGACTAAAAAATCTGAATTGAACAATGTGGCTTGTAATTTGAATCCACATTGATTCTTCAGTTTAATACAAAGACCATGAAGTCAATTCAAGTCAAGTAATTTCAATCACATACAGCATTTAAGTAAAAAAAAAAAATTATAATAACATTTAAGCCGTGTTTAATATAGAAATTAAACACGGCTTAAATGTTATTATAATTTTTTTTTTTTTTACATTATACGTACAGTATAATACAGTGTGTGCCAAAGCAGCTGTGTGTGCCAAAGCTACTTCTGAAGTTTATGCTACATAGAAGTGACCAATCTTGCTTCCCTAAAAAATTCAAGTTGCTAACTTCAGCTGTTTTGGAGAGATGATTTTATTTTTCAAACAATAATAATTGCATATAATAATAACATATAATAATATTTTTCAAACAATAATAATTGCATATAATAATAACATGCAAATTATCCATTTTTCTTTATGAGTATTCATACCTAAATTGACCAAGTTTCATAAGAATGACAATTAGGATTGTTGAAAGATTTGAATTTAAAAAAGTTATGGACTCTACAGATATAAAAGGACATGAAATTGTATTCAGCAAATGTGTTTCTTTTTATCTAATAAACATATAATTTACGAAAAACGAAGCATGGAATGGGAGATAAGAAGCATCAAGTATGGTGAAAAGTGGTGTTATACAGTATGATCCTATCTGAAAATTCTCTTTTTCACCTAGGTAAGACACTTTTTACTACCAATACCATGTTTTAGCAGACAGTGTCATGTAACGTGCCCTCAAGACCATAGTGCTACATACAACTTCACAGAGACCTTACATACGATTTACAGCCAAATTAAACAACAACAAACAACTACAAAAATGCATAGGTGCATATGTAAAAGTGTGCATGTCAGGGAAATTTCCCCTACAAATAGAACAATAGACATAATAAAGGACAACACAGGCATTCTAGTGTGAATAAAGTGCAAACAAAGATATTACCATATAACAGTAGTAATACATGTGGTGAATGTAAACACAATATGCTGTAACAATGCAGATGTACAGTTTAGTTTAATATATTTTTAGCAGCAGTTTATGAAAGAAATGTACAAAAATAGCAAAGTAAGTTGAATGACATTCAGTTGATTGTGTTGGGGGTTGCAACTTCTGTCTGTTCACTAACTTGTCATTCTTGCTGACGAGACCTACCACAGTTGGGCCATCAACAAACTTGATGTGAATTGACCACAGTCATGAGTCAGTGTGAACAGCAGTGGACTGAGCACACATCCCTGGGGGTCCCCAGTGCTCAGTGTGGTGGTGCTGGAAATGCTGCTCTTGATTTGGACTGACTGACGTCTTCTTGTCAGGAAATATAGATTCCAGTTGCAGCTTAGGTGCAGCAGGCTCGGCTCAATCAGGTGCTAAGGAATGTTTGTGCGGAATGCTAAACTAAAGTCTATAAATTGCATTTGAATGTAATTTTTTCTGTCCAGGTGGGTAGGTGCCAAATGAAAGGTGGTGCTCATGGCATGATACCAACCGTTGTGTTGTGTTGAGATGTTGGGAAAATATTACAACAGTAAGGGTCCAGTGGGGGCAGCACAGGCTTGGTGTGCATCATGATAAGACTCTTAAGCCTGATGATGGGTGAGATAGAAATGGTATGGTGGTTGCTGAGGCAGGACACTGGAGACTTTGGTACAATGATGAAGGTGTTGGCCACTTTGGTACAGTACGTTGAAGATGTCAATGTCATCCAAATGTTGGTCTCCATATTCTCTAAGAATAATGTTGTGGCATTAGCCTTCTTTGGATAATCTCTGTGGAGAGTTTTCCTCATGTCAGCTGTGGTATGACACAGCACTGGGTCATTAAGGGGAATGGTGGTTCTTGAACCAAGTACTTTGGAATGGGGGTATTACTGCCAGTGACAGGTGATTGAGGTTTATAGATCATATACTGTATATTTGTAAGATAAGCTTTATAGATTTATTTATTTTAACTGGACTGTTATTTCAAGGCTAGTCTCTGACAATTCTATATGATTTAAGAATGGAATGTTATTCCAAAAAACAACAACAAAAACAATGTGTGTGGTTTATATGCGTAATCTGCTTTGACCTTGAAACATGTCTTCTGGGACATTATAGTACATAAGCCGAGGCAGCTACTTATACAGGGAAATTTACAAGCGTTCAACAGCACCCACAGCCCATTTTAGGAGTTAATGGTTTTAACCACACTCGATGGGAAATGAGCCAGCACCTAGTGGTTCTCCAGATTTATACTTTCAGAAAATAGCCATGAGCTTTAACAGAAAGTACGTAAACTGAGAGACATACAAGAATATGTACATTTCTGAAGAATGCTGGAAAGCTTTTTTTTAACGCTGACACTGCATTTTAAAGATTCCCCATGATGTTAGCCATGGCAATAACAAGCTCTGTCCAAGCAGCTTAAATCTGTTCCCATGAGCCCAGTGACACAGAAGCAATCTGTAGCACTAAACTGTGGGCCTCACACTTGGGATGGCGCCAGTGAAGCTCAGTATTTTAGTGTGCAGTCAATAGAAGAACGAAATGTCATGTTATTGCATTTGGACAGACCTCCTTGTTTGCTGTTGTTTTAAGGCTTACCAATAGGCAAACTGGCCAGGGCATGGAATTGTTAGCCTGTGTTAGTTTTTTTTTTTTTTTTTTTTGCTAGATTGGATAGTAGATAAGGAGGTGGAATAAAATACATTCTTGCAGATCAGTCTGGTTTATTGGGTTTGCATCTGAGGATTTTTTTTATGTATTGTGGCCTTAGCTTTATCACACACAGTATGAACAAATAAATGGCAGGAAGTTTGCGTCACTAAACATAGCACATTGGAATCACATTTTAGATTAATTCAGAATACTTTTTTCCCCCTGCTGATTACATGATAAACTTACAGTACAATCAAGTTAAGTTTTAACAGGGATTCTACTAGAGATGTAGTAATTATTCAATATTATTAATTGCATTACTTAATAAATCTGTATACTGTATATTACATTCTAAATATATTGCATCTTGTACATTTTACTGGCTTTATGGTAATTTTTTGGGCTCCATTTTTTAAAGTTGATGGGAGGTAAACCACCAAAAAACCAAAGAAAAGAAAAAAGAAAAATATCCCCGATACCAACAAAATACTAGTTGATTTCACATAAAATGTGGATTTTTGCATTCTTAAACAAGAAAGCTCAAATAATGGTGTTGAATCATTATACTGTAGAATGTGCCAGTGCTAAAAAACATTTGGGTGTTGGGTCTTACCAATAATCACTTGGAGACTGTAAGTACATTGTAAATCTCTCTACGATATCTCCATTCAGCCCTTGCACGGAGAAAATGGCCACATTCTGCCTCTGCTCAGCCCGATTGGCTTTCCAGTTCAAGGAGACCAACAGGTATCTTTGCATGATGCTCGATTTCTCAATTTCTTCACACAGTACCATCTCCGGATGTCATTCGGCAACAGTATATTATACTGAGAATGTCATAAAGAGATGCTCTGTAGTTGCAAATTATGATGTTAACTCTCTGTGTTCAGATGTAAGTAACTCTGAGACAGACACTGGCTACACATGGAGCAATGGGGGCAATGTTGATTCTGCAGGTAAGATACTGTGTTGTTCAGGATGTAGGAGAACCGGAATTAAAATAGACATTAGTATGCACTTACAGTAGGTGACTGTATCCGTATGTTATTTTGATCAAATACTGTATGCATACTGTACTGTATGTACAGTAATGTGAAAAATGTTTAGGCACATGCAAATAACTGCTGTATATCCAAAATGTGTCTTTCTACATTAAAAACAAAATACTAGAAAAAGCAGTAAGCAGTACTTAATGAAACAAAGGTGTGACCACCCAAATTAATAAAATATAGAAAGAAATTAGTTGCTTAGTTTTACTGAGCATCCTGCAGAACCAGCCACAATCCTTCTGAGGACTTTGTTGCTCCTGCTTGTTTTTCATGCATGCAAAACCCAGAAGCTTTCTTTCTTTTTTAGAAAGTACTAAGCTGCTTTTTTAAAATCTGGCCTACAAATATTTTCCTGAAAACTTAAGATTAATCTTTATCTATACATTTATTGCTTTTATACTTTATATCATGAGCCTTATGGGCTGCTTGATGATGAGAGGAGCAGGTAAGGAAATGGATTTTGAAACAAATTGTGCAATTGGTTGTTTCTGACATCTTACATTAGTTTTGTATACGTATTGTAAGAAAATAACATAAAAACATTCTACATGACCAATAGTTTCTGTACATTTAAAAATTCTATACATAAATCGCCCATAATTAATTAATGATGTCACATGACATGAGGCTCAACATAAACTTCCCTGTGAAGTGTTCAACTAAAAGCTGATAAAAACAGGGTTATGGTCATTCTACCATTATAAACTTCATGACCAGCTAGCATCTTTCGAATGGCACATTCTTTATGAGATAAAGCTGCCTCATAATCCGTTGTCAGATAAAATAAACTTTGGTCACATGTTTTGAGCGCCTGGATCCTCTGGATGTCTGCACAGAGATATATTTCCTGACAGGCAGAAACAATAATGTTTAACTGCTTGTTGCACCTTCCACTCCGATAATCGCTACAGATGTTAAAATGACTAGCCATTATAGCCTCCTGTAAAGTGACCAGGTCGGGCCATCCTGCTTTAAATGGAATTAGAGGCACTAGTTGACAGGATGCAGGAAACTGCTTTAAAAAATGTGAATGGGTGGGATATAATTGCTGAAAAGTGAATGGGAGGCACTAAATGGCTGAAAAGGTAATGGACACAACAAAACTGCTGAAAAAGTTATTAGAGTAAACTTGTTGAAAAAGTGAATGGACGGCACTACGCTGACAATAAAAGGGAATGGGAAGCACAAACCGGCTGTAAAATGAATGGGTGGTGCTAGCTTAAAGATAATCGTCAGGGCTAACCTGCTGTAACAGGGATGGAGGAGTTTACCTGCTCTAGAGTAAATGGGGAGGAAGATTTAACTGTGTTTGTTTCTGTAATGTTGAAGAAACAAGAAATCCACAATGAGTTGTTTTTGCAGGTAATCTTTACAAATCAACCTTACGGACTGGGGAGTGTAATGCATTTTGAGACAATCTTAATTTCAACTCTTTCATTTCAGAAAACTGGGGGAAATTGGTGGGTTCCGTGATTGTGGGCCTTCAATCAGATTAATGAAAGACTTAAGGCATTTTGTGTAGATTTTCCCCACGGCATGAGGATGAAAATGATGAGTCTGAAATATCTGGATCTTTCCTTCCAGCTCCCGACCCAAGACCAGATATTTCAGAGTATGAGCGCTGGTATTATAACGGACAGTATCGTAAGTGATCTTTCATTTTCCAATTTGAAATATTCAATAGTGAAAATAGTCTAGAGCAGGATAGTCTAGACTATCCAGTTAAACATTTATTCAAGCCATATTCATCATGAACTTTGTTGTGGATTTAAAGATGCTGTTTAAAGAAACTCCTACGAATTAAAAAAAAAAATTTTTGCCAGAATGCGGTACATTTTATAGAGGGTTAAACTTATCCTGTCGAAATAAAAAAAAAGTGCTTGCTTCAATGTTTTTGATCTAGTGTTTTCTTTGATACAGACTTTAAATTAAATGGTGTGCAAATACCCATCCAGACATATCTATACTAAGTACAGATGCACTTAGTACATATGCTATAAATAATAAACAAACCACGAATGCAGTGTGGCACCAAAAGGCACTGGTAAGTGATCTTAGTGTTTAGTTCTTCTAAATTAAAGGGCAGGGTGTACAGCCTTTGCGATACTGCCAAGCCGTCCAAGCTACAAGGATCTGGGTTTTGGAGCGGTAAACACTTGCACTGTTTTGTGCACACGCCCCTGCACAGAAACTGTTAAACATGCAACAGCAGAGTAGCCATCTTGTTTCCATTCAGGAAACAAGACCCGGAGTGTGTAACGCCTTTTGGTATTTTTGCTTTCCTTATGCTTGCACTTCTATTCTCAGCTTCTCGAACCACAGATACAGAAAGTGGACCAAAGCACCCCCCTGAAACCCGTACAAGAGGTACGTGATTGAGAGGTGGTCTTGTTTAATACATACCATGCATCAAAAAAGAATAATACT
>JAQMYI010000013.1:9364495-9366995 GCA_030014275.1 Clariallabes melas | reverse complement strand
TGCGTGTTCTCCCCATGTGCATTTAGGTTTCCACCGGTTTCTTCAATAGGGAGAGTTGCTACTTTAAATTGCCTCAGGTGTAAACGCTGTGTATGGCATCTCATTCAGAGTGTATTTCTGCTTCACCCAGAGATCAAAGTATAGGGTCGGGATCCAAGGAGGCACTGATATCTACTGAAGATAAAAATGCATACATTACACGTGTAAAATGACTCAAAATTAAAGAGAATGATAATTCTTCTGTCAACGAAAAAACTCATTACTCGAAATTAGCAAAAATCTTGTGCTGCAATGATACAAGTGATTCGTGCTTACTATCTGGTTGAGTTAATTATTTTCCCCACAGTGCTGTAGGGAAAAAAAGGGTAAACCGGTGCCAGATTTGAAAAACATCTGTTTATTTTAACTGGTGTTCCCTTCTGCCCCCTTGTGGTGATTTAGGGAAAGCCCTCTCCTACATCAACAAGCATTTCTTCAGTGATGCTGATGGAAACCGAGGTGGGGCGCCCAATGTCGCTGTGGTGCTGGTGGATGGCTGGCCTACAGACAAAGTAGAGGAGGCTTCAAAATTGGCACGGGAATCTGGCATCAACATTTTCTTCGTTACCATTGAGGGTCCAGATGACAGCGAGAAGCACAATGTGGTTGAGCCCAATTTTGTGGACAAGGTAATCTACAAATATATTAACAGTACTGTATAAACTAATGTTACAGCATGTGTCTGTTTAGTGCTTATATCTGTATTAAAACCAAAGAGGGCATTACTTCAACCAGAGTTGTATTGTGTCGGATGGCACAGACATTGCAGGTTATTGAGGCATTATTAAAATTGGTGAACAAATTTTGGACATTATGCAAGATTATGGTAAAAAAAAAAAAAAAAAACAGGCTGGGTCAGGTAATGTACAACAGCTAAACCAGACAAGGCATGAAAAAAGCAGAAAACAGTTAATAAACCAGAGTGATAACACCCAGTCCCACAGTTTTTGATGAGACTTGTTAACTTAAGGCAGGAATTCAATTCAAGCTTCTACAGTATATGACACAGTGGAATAGTTAGCTGATGCAGGAAAAAAAACTCATACAACATTTACAGATTCTGGCAATTAAACAATATAATCATTAGCGAGAATTACATTTTCAGTGGCACGGTTACTTAGTGGTTAGCACTGTTGCCTTGTGCCACCAGGGTCCGGGCTTGATTCCCACCTCGGTCTGTTTGCATGTTCTCCCCATGCTTGGTGGGTTTCCTCCGGGTTCTCCGGTTCCTCTCACAGTCCAAAGACATGCAGATTAGGTTATTTGGTGTTCCCGATTTGCACTTAGTGTGTGAATGAGCATGTGTGTGTGCCCTGTGATGGATTGGCACCCACAATCGGTATAGACAGTGAGTGAGAATTACATTTTCTAATGTTCTTAATTTTCTAATTTGATCATTGATCAGAATAGAATTATAAAATCTCAAATAAATTTTATTTTTGCCCTGATGTCCTTACGGTATGTGTTGGTATACACTTTTAACAAAACTTTTCAGTACAGAAGGTTTTCCCAGTCTTTCCAGCTGTATCCATATTAAACTGTATGTTGGCTTTAAATAGTAGACGTGTTCATCCACAAATTACAAATATCATTATCTTTATGTCAAAATCTGTTCTACCAGGCTGTGTGCAGGACCAATGGCTTCTACTCACTGCCAGTGGCCAGCTGGTTTGCGCTGCGGAAGGCAGCGCAGCCTCTGGTGAAACGTTTATGCGACACCGACCGGCTCGTCTGCAGCAAGACATGCCTGAACGCCAATGACATCGCCTTCGTCATTGACGGCTCAAGCAGCGTCGGAACCGGCAACTTCCGTACTGTGCTGCAGTTCGTGTCCAATGTGTCTCGCGAGTTCGAGATCTCCGACACGGATACACGCATTGGTGCTGTGCAGTACACTTATGAGCAGAGACTTGAGTTCGCCTTTGGCCAGCATAACACCAAGTCCGACGTCCTAAATGCTATCCGCCGCATCAATTACTGGAGTGGCGGTACTAGCACAGGTGCTGCTATCACCTACGCTGCTGAGAAGCTCTTCAGCAAGTCCAAGCCAAACAAGCGTAAGATCATGATTGTCATCACAGATGGCCGCTCCTATGATGATGTACGTGCACCTGCTCTGGCAGTACAACGCTCAGGTAAGTGTTACAGCTAGTTTTAGGATCTGTGGAATTGATGGAGAAACGTAGCTGAAGCAGGCATTAGTGAAATGTCTACAATTTTGGCTAGTGCAAAATCATCCATATTAAACACTGGGACGTTTTTTAAATCTCACACAATGTCTTAAATGGTCTAAGTAAAAACTATTACTTTCGATCTTCGATCTTTTCTAACTAATTTATTTAGTTACATTTTAATTTCTCAATGTAAACACACTAGTATCCTTATATATATATATATATACACTACCGTTCAAAAGTTTTAGGTCACTTGCAAATTTCTTTGTTTTTGTTTAGTGATTTAT